>JAJPUD010001489.1:332033-361971 GCA_023553655.1 Myrmecobius fasciatus | reverse complement strand
AGGGAGGGAGGAAGGAAGGAATGAAGGAAAGGAGAAAGGAAGGAAGGGAGGGAGGGAGGAAGGAAGGGAGGAAGGAAGGAAGGGAGGGAGGGAGGAAGGAAGGGAGGAAGGAAAGGAGGAAGGAAGGAAGGGAAGGAGGGAGGGAGGAAGGAAGGGAGGAAGGGAGAAAGGAAGGGAGGGAGGAAGGGAGAAAGGAAGGGAGGGAGGAAGGGAGAAAGGAAGGGAGGGAGGAAGGGAAAAAGGAAGGGAGGGAGGAAGGGAAAAACGAAGGGAAAAAGGAAGGGAGGGAGGAAGGAAGGGAGAAAGGAAGGAAGAGTAATATAGAAGACTGCTATCTGGTTATACTCCTAGCATATGTCTTAATCTAGGCTGCCAATCTGGGTTATTTATATTTTTATAAATATTCATTCATTTCATTCAGATTATCAGTTTTATTGGGTAAAATAGCTGTTAAATGCTTTTATTTTCTCTTCATTGGTTGTGAATTCACCATTTTTGTTTTTGACATTGGTGATTTGATTCTTTTTTTAATTAAATTAATGGTTTCTGTAATGGTTTTCTTAACAAACTAACTTCCCTCATAAATATGGATGCAAAGATTCTAAATAAATTGCTAGCAAAGAGATTACAGCAATATGTCACATAGATGACTAGGCCAGAATTGTACGTGTAATGCAGAGCTGGTTCAATACCAAATTTAGTGCTCTTATAGGATCCATATCTCTAAAGTAAGACTTGTTTGAAAATATATGAAAAATTAACAATTATTAGCTGTATTTTACACAAGGTAGATTTGTGGGAAAAGTTCAACCTGTGTTCAATTCAATATGGTAATAAAAACTCCAATCCCTGAACAGACTCTCTCATTCACCCTAATGCCTAACTGAGGCTTCCTCCTTTCATCTTTCCTCTATGCCCAATTATCATAAACAGCAAATAACTGAAACTATTTTTTCCGTAATCAGGGATTTAGTCCAAAAAAAAGAACACCTTTCAGAGAATATCATCCTCATTCACTCCAAGTTTTCCACCCTCTCCATGTCCAGTGATAGCCCTAGATAATGATCTCAGTGCTCACAGTCATGGCATAGAGACCAAAAGAAAAATGTCCATTATGGTTAAGACTAATTACTATGAAGATATCATTAAAAAAACAGAAAAGGGCCCAGATATAAAAAGTATTTGTAGCAGCTCTTTATGTGATGGCAAGGAAGTAGAAATTGAGGGGATGCCCACGTGGCATATGACTGTAATGAAATACTATTATTCTGTGAGAAATGATGAGCAGGCTGATTACAGAAAAACCTGGAAAATCTTACATGAACTGATGCTGAGTGAAGTGAGCAGAACCAGGACAACATTGTACACGGCAATGGCAAGATTATGTGATGATTCCACTACGATAAACTCAGTTCTTCTCAGCAACACAGTGATCCAAGATAATTCCAATAGATTTGGGATAGAAAATGCCATCTGCATACAGACAAGAGAACTATGGAGACTGAATACAGATTGAAACATACTATTTTCAACTCTTCTGTTTGTTTTTTTCCATGATTTTTCCCTTTTCTTCTGATTTTTCTTTTACAACATGGCTAATGTAGAAATATGTTTAAAAGAATTGTCTATGTATAACTTATATCAGATTGCTTGCTGTCTTGGGGGGAGAGAAGGGAGGGATGAAGAAAAAATGGTATTCAAAATCTTATAATAATGAATGTTGAAAACTATCTATATATGTAATTGGAAAAATAAAATACTATTGAAATTTTTTAAAAGAATGATGCAAAAAAAGGAAGGAAAAAAGCTCCAATGAAGAAGACTACTCCTGTTTCCTCTGCTAGATCCTCCTCCAGATCCCACTCATTAAGCATAGGTTTTCCCCAAGGCTCTGCCCTAAACCCCTTTCTCTTATCCCTTTATGCTCTCACTTGGTGATTCTATCTGCTCCCCCAGATCCAATGATCATCTCTGTGAAGATGACCTATATGTCAGAGAATTACAGAATCACTTGATTTGAGAGTTGGAAAAGATCTCAAGTCACCTTATCCAACTCATACACAAAAGGACGGTGTCCCAAGTTTTAATGTTTTTTGGTTTTTTTTCTGTGTCTCAGTTGGGGAGTTTGGGGTAGGGAAGGTAGAGCAGGAGAATGAGAAGCCAGATTTTAGCTGAATAAAACAAAAACAATTTTTAAAATTCTGATATGACAAATGAAACAAATGCTCATTCAGCCTCTGCTTGAAAAACCCCCAGAAAAGAGAGCCCAATATTGCTCACTGAACTTAAAAATGGCCTCTCAGCACCTTCATTCCATTGTTCCTAGGTTTAATGGAACAAGTCCAGGCCCTTCTCCATGGGGCAACTTTCCTAGTACTATAAAAAAGCTGTTATGTGCCCCCAAATCTTCCTTTTTCTTCTCCAGGTTAAACATGTCTAGATCCTTCAATCAGTCCTCATGTAACATGGGCTCAGATGCAGTTAGTAGCACAGTGGAGAGAGGCCTAGACTTGGAATCAGGAAAGCCTGAGTTTAGACACTTCCTGGGCAAGTCACTTTACCCCTATCTACATCCATTTCTTTACCCATAAAATGGAAATAATAGCAGCTATCTCCCAGGAATATTGAGGCCCAAATGAAATATTTGTAAAGTACTTAGCACTGGGTCCGACATATAGTAAGTACTTAATAAATGCTTCTTCCTATCCCCCTTCTGGATGTCCTCCCCTGGACACACTCTAACTTATCAGCTTCTTAGATCGTGGTGCCCAAAACTGGACACAGTGCTCCAAGTTAGGGATGACAAGGGCAGAGGACTATGGAACAATATACCCTAACTGATGCTGGAAGCTCTGCCCCTTAAATGAAACCTAAGATCCCATGACCTTTTTGGGCCACCACATCACCAGTCATACTGCTGACTCATATTGGGGTAGGATTAATTACATTAATATCTCCCTTCCCTGGCCTTTCTTGGAGCATCTACTGTCTATTCAAGAATCTCTTTTCCTCTACTTGTGAAGTTGATTTTTTACCCAAAATATTTCTTATTTCTTTTTTTACTAATATTATTTTATTTTTCTAAATATAAGTAAAGATAGATTTCAACATTCACTTTTGTAAAAACTTAGTGGTCCAAATTTTTCTCCCTCTCTCCCTACCTTCCTTCTCCCTTAGACAGCAAGCAATCTAATACAGGTTAAATATTTAATTCTTCTAAACATATTTCTATATCCATCATGTTGCACAAGAAAAATCAGATCAAAAGGAAAAAAAAACATGAAAAAGAAAAAAAAAACAAGCAAACAAATAACAAAAAAGGTGAAGATACTATATGTTGTGTTCCACATTCAGTCCCAACAACCCATTTTCTGGATGCAGATCTGAAAGGTAGACTATCCCTTGTTCTCCGAATTTGCTTATAGTATCACCCTTTATGTTTAAATCATGAACGCATTTCAACCTTAGCTTGATATAGGGAGTTAGATGGTGGTCAATGTCTAGTTTCTGCCATACTATTTTGCAGTTTTCCCAGTGATTTTTGGCAAATAGTAAGTTCTTATCCCCAAAACTAGGGTTCATATATATATAAATTTATCAAACACTAAATTACTATAGTCATATCTTGTGAACCTAACCTATTCCACTGATGCAATACTCTATTTCTTAGCCAAAGGTTTTGATTACTGCTGCTTTATAGTCTGGTACAGCTAGACCACATTCCTTTGTATTTTTGTCATTAATTCCCTTTAAATTCTTGACCTTTTGTTCTTTCAGATGAACTTTGTTATTATTTTTTAGCTCTATAAAGTAATTTCTTGGCAGTTTTATTTCTAAGTCACTGAATAAGTAGATTAATTTAGGTAGAATTGTTATTTTCATTATATTAACATGGCCTACCTATGAACAATTAATATTCTTCCAGTTGTTTAGATCTAACTTAATATGTGTGAAAAGTGTTTTGAAAATGTGTTTATATAGTTCCTGTGTTTGGCTTGACAGATACACTCCCAAATATTTTATATTATCTACAGTTATTTTAAATGGAGCTTCTCTTTCTATTTCTTGCTGTTAGACTTTGTTGTTAACATAAAAATACTGATGGTTTATGTGGGTTTATTTCATATCCTGCCACTTTGCTAAAATTGTTAATTGTTTCAAGTAGATTTTTAGTTGATTCTCTAGGATTCTCTAAATATACTATCATAATCATATCATCTGCAAAGCATGATAGCTTTGTTTCCTCATTACCTACTCTTTTTCTTCTCTTATTGTTTAAACTAACATGTCTAGTACAATATTGAATAGTAATGATCATAATGGGCAATAATGTTTCACCTCTGATCTTACTGAGAATGCTTCTAGCTTCTCCCCATAATATAGAATGCTTGCTGATAGTTTAGATAGATGCTATTTATCATTTTAAGGAAAACTCCATTTATTCCTATGTTCTCTAATGTTTTTAATGGGAATGGGTGTTGTGTTTTTTCAAATGCTTTTTCTGCATCTGTTGAGATAATCATATGATTTCTGTTCATTTGGTTATTGATATTATCAATTATGCCAATAATTTTCCTGATATTGAACGAGCCCTGCATTTCTGGTATAAATCCCACTTGGTCATAGTGTATTATCCTGGTGATAAGGTTACGGTAAAATCTTTGCTAATGTTTTATTTAAGATTTTTGCATCAATATTCATTATGGAAATTGGTCTAATATTTTATTTCTCTATTGTGGCCCTTCTTGGTTAACACATATCTGTGCCATAAAGGAATTCAGTGAAATTCCCTTTTCCTCTGTTTTCCCAAATAGTTTATATAGTATTAGAATTAATTGTCCTTTAAATGTTTGGTAAAATTCACTTATAAACCTGTTGATTTTTTCTTAGGGATTAATAGCTTGTTCAATTCCTTTTTCTAAAATGGGATTATTTAAGTAATTTATTTTCTCATCTGTTAATCTGGGCAATTTATATTTTTGTAAGTATTCATTTCATTTAGATTATCAGATTTATTGGCATACAATTGGGCAAAATAAATTCTAATTACTGCTTTAATTTCCTCTTCATTGGTGCTAGATTTACCCTTTTCATTTTTGATTCTGGTAATTTGGTTTTCTTCTTTCCTTTTTCTAATCAAATTAACCAAAGATTTATCTATTTTGGTGGGGTTTTTTTCATAAAAGCAGCTCTTAGTTTTATTATTTCAATAGCTTTCTTACTTTCAATTTTATTAATCTCTCCTTTGATTTTCTAAATTTCTAATTTGGTATTTAATTGGGGTGTATTAATTTGTTGGACTGGGGCTTCTCACTGACTGTTCTGGGACTGGTGGTGTTGCAGGGTTTCCCACTGGACTGGATGGACCTGACAAAGTTCTACCTGTTATGCTGGAGTTTAGGGGTTCACAATTTGCCTTCTGTACATGTGTTGAAGGTTTCACAGCTGATCTTCTGACCCACTAGTCTTCTGAAACAGGACAGAGTAGCCAAAGCTACTGTATTTGGGTAAGAGTCTTCCACTAAATTTCCCAAGCTGAGCCTCACTGCACCAAGTCTGCACTGGGACATATTCTGCCCTGCCCAATTGAGACAAATCTTTCCTGAAGTCCTTCAAAGATATCTTAAGCTGGAAAATGTTTGTAGGATCTGTCACTCCAAAATCAAAGGCTTGATTAAGTGCTGATTGTGAGGGAAGCTGAGAAGAGCTCAGGCAATGTCCTGTCTACTCTTCACCATCTTGGCTCCACCCCCTATTTTTATTTATTTAATTAAATATTTCTCAATTATATGTAAAAAATTAACATTCCTTTTTTTTAATTTTGAATTCCAAATTCACTTTCTCCCTCTCTCTTTTGCCTGAGAAGGCAAGCCATAGATTATATGTGTGAAGCCACACAAAACATTCTATATTAGCCATGTAGCAAAAAAGAAAACAGATTTTAAAAAAGCAAAAAAAGTTTTTTAAAAACTGTAATTCTATTTGTATTCAAACTCTATCAGTTCTTTCTTTGGGGGTGGACGGCATTTTTCAACATGAATCTTTGGGAATTGTCTTGGATCACTGTAATGATCAGAATATCCAAGTGTTTCACATTATTACAATACTGTTATTACTGTGCACGATGATCTCGCAGTTCTCACTTTGTTTTACATCAGTTCATATATATTATATATATATATATATATTTTACTTTCAGATACTCAAATTTGATAATTTATTATTATAGTACAATTCCTTGCATATAACAGACATAAATTTTTGTTGCACTATGTTTTACTTGATTTAAATATCCAGTATAGAATGATGCATTATTTTACAATATGGTTTTGATATGTTAAAGTATAGTAAATAATAGTAAACTATGAATATTTTCTCATGATCCCATTGTTGTATCCCTCATTAATCGATGATTTTTCTAGTATGAGTGTGTTTTCACAATGTCTAAATACAAATAGGGTGATTTTAATTTCGAATGAAAGAAAATGTTAGTAATTTTTGCAATGATGTTTGAATTGTGAAATTTATTTATAATTAGATTTTTAAAATATGTTTTTATTATAGGCATTATTTCAATAAAACCAAAGGATTTCCATTGAGTTGGTGGTTGGTGGCTTGGTTTTATAATAGCAAGTATTCTTATTTTTCTTTCTAGAATGCCATGGTCTTATATATTTTTTAAATCACCCTCATCACTTCCCACAACACAATAGTACTACACTGCAATAATAGGACACAATTTGTTCAATTATTCATTCCCTCAATTTCTAATTCTTTGCTATTACAAAAAGAGCTGCTATAAATATTTTTGTATGTACACGTCCACTTCCTTTTTCTTTAATTTCTTTGGGATACAGACCTAGTATTAGTATAGCTAAGTCAAAGGGTATGCATAGTTTTATTTTTTCACAAAGCTTTTTTATTTTCAAAAGATATGCATGGATATAATTTTTCAACACTGACCCTTACAAAACCTTTTGTTTCAAATTTTCCTCTCCTTCCTCCCACCCTCTCCCCTAGATGGCAAGTAATTCAAAACATGTTAAACATGTTAAAATGTATGTTAACTCCAATATAAGTATATTTATACAATAATCTTGCTGCACAAGAAAAATCAGATCAAAAAGGAAAAAAATGCAAAGCAAACAACAGTGAGAATGCTATGTTGTGATCCACACTGTTCCCACAGTCCCCTCTCTGGGGGTATATGGTTTTCTTCATCACAAGATCACTGGAACTGGCCTCAATCATCTCATTGTTGGAAAGAGCCACGTCCATCACAATTGATCATCGTATAATCTTGTTGTTGCTGTGTACAATGATCTCCTGCTTCTGTTCATTTCACTTAAGTATGCAGTTTTATAGCTCTTTGGGATTAGTTGCAAATTGATCTCCAGAATAGTTGGACTAATTCATAAACCTGCTAACTGCTCATTAGTGTACCTAATTTTCCTCATCTCCTCCAGCATTTGTCATTTCTGATAAATGTGAGGTAGTACATTAAAGTTGCTTTAATTTGTATTTATCTAAATCAATAATGATTTAGAATATTTTTATATGTTTAATATATATTTTATATAACTTTAATTTCTTCTGAAAACTGCCTGTTCATGTCCTTTGGCCACTTATCAGTTAAGGAATTGCTCTTATTTTTATTAATTTGATTGAGTTTTATATTCAGTATATATTTGAGAAATGAGGACTTTATCAGAGAAACTTGTAAAAAAACTTTTAATATTACTTCACTGTCTGTGGTACCTTTTAGCAAATCCCTGATTATCCCTTTTAAGTAGTTCTATTTTTGCTTTTGATTTGTCTGAGATCACGATTGCAGCCTTTGACTTTTGTAAATTCAGCTGAAGCACATTCAATTTCATTCCAGCCTTTTATCTTAACTCTGTGTGTGTGTATGTGTGTGTGTTTCTGTTTCAAGTATGTCTTAGTAAACAACAAATTGTTGGATTCTGGTTTGTGGAGAAGAGAGAAGGGAAAAATCATGGTCCCAATTTTTTTTCCAATGAAATATGAGGCAAGGTCTTCATCTAGGGGTGGGATGGTAGAGGCCTTGGGAGGCTTCTGGGGAGACCAAGAAGGTATGAAATAATCACTGTGGCATATGAGAAAGCAAATCTATTAGGGAAGTATAAAAGTGCTCAGTACAGCACAGTGAGGGCCCAGCTGAGATTATGTGACACAAATTTGTACTGGATGTACTCAGCATGGCTTCCTGATCACTTCCAGATCTTTCAGCAGTACATAAATTGGAGTAAAGGCTAGCAGACCATGGGAAAAAACAAGGCTGGGGTTTGTCAACACGTTTGGTCATAGGACAAGGGAGCAAGGTATTTGAGTGTAGAGGATAAGGCAGAGTTGAGTTGGTTTACCAAGAGGTTGAGAGAGGAAATGGAAAAGTGGATAGCCAATTCTTGGAAAGAACAGGGGAGTACAAGGATTAGAGGTTATGGTTTTAAAGAACAGGTTTATGGTTTATAAGATAGAAGAAGATTCTGATCAGATAAAGGAATTTCTGATTTTGTAACTATGAAGTGGAACACTTGCAACTAATGGCAAGATGAAGAGTATGACCATCATCTCTGTGTAACTGAGGCATGGAGGTTCATGACAAGTGAGAATATTGAGGAAATGGAAGCTTAGAGTATTTGAGGGAGCATCAATATGTATGCTGAAGTCCCCTAGTATGAGTACAGAAATTGAGAAGCAAAGAAAGATTAAGAATCAGGCACTGAACTCATTGAGGAAGGAAGAAGAATGTCCTAGAGAGACAAAAAAGAGCCAATAGGTTCTGTACTGAGCAATAAATTGGAATTGCATGAACCTCAGAGAAGAGGTTGCTCAGTGAAGGTGATAGAGATCCTGAAAGTAGCAATGAGTATTCCAAGATCCCTACCACATCCAATGATGTGGAGGATGTGAGACACAAACTAATCTGACTCATATATTATCAGATATGGAAAAGAGAACCAGAGAAAGGAAGGTGCTTAAGATCCTGGATTATCAGCCTCATAGATCATGAGGGATGTTGATAAAATCTGCTTGAACTCATTTCTCAATTGTTAAGAAACTTTCATCCTAGTATGCCCATTCTAGTGATTCTGAAGCACCCCCCCCACAAGTATCGTTATTCAAACCCATTTTCTGTCCCTGACTATCCACTCCCTTATTTCCATTACCCTCGACAATTCTCCTCCAAAGTCCCACTCAATATACACCCACACGGTTCCTCTATGCTTTCTGTACTCCATAAATAACAAACTTGCTTACATTTAACCCTTTTCTTTTCCCATTCTTTCCATGTTTTTATACTCACTACAACCAATCTCCCTCCTAATAATGGTTTCTCTGTCCTCTGGGTACCTTCCTCCTCCCCCTCTCCATCTTTCTCCCCAACCCCTGCTTTCTGGCTTCCTTTTGTGTATTATCTTTCCCCATTCAATTGCAACCTTCTTAATGACAGTGACTATCTTTATTTTGAATTGTATCACCAGTGTTTAGGAAAGTGTGTGGCATACAGCAGACACTTAATAAATGTTCTGATTGACTACCTGTTGATCCTTCCCAACATTTCGTTGCACTTTTTCTCATACCTTCTCCCAACTCACTGATCAAGGTGGGGGAGTTGGAAAACTCCCTAATTCCCACTGGCACTTCCAGGTTCACCACCATCATTCTGAAACCTCTCCTTCTTTGAGCTCCATTAAATCCATATTTACCACTCAATCGAGATTCTGGTAGCTGTTGTCTACCAACCTCCAGAATAATCCCCTTCTTTCCCCAATGAGTTGAGTCCCTGGTTCCCAGTCTTTCCTCCTCAACTCCTGCCTTCATACTACGAGACATACACATTAAATATTCCATCAAACACCCTAATTTGCCAATTTCTCAATTCTCTCATTTTCCACGATCTACTCCTCCATTCCACTTCAGCTACACACAGATGGCCTACAAGTGTTCCTTTTCCAAGTTCATGAGCTCTGAACTTCTCTTATCTGATCACAACCTGCTATCATCCCACATCTCCCTCTGCTTTGCGATCCCAAACCCTGTACTTTGCCCTCACTATGAGCTCCAATCCCTATACCCCTCAGTTCTTTCTCCCACCAACACCCCTGTACTGGCTCCTCTCTCCACCCTTCCCTTCTTGATGCCTTAATGAACTAGTTCAACACCACATTCTCTTTGTCTCTCAAATGTGACTCCCTTGTCCTATCACTGATCTTGTCCTTCATAACCTGACCCCTTACTACCTCTCATCTTTCTCATACCTTACTCCTCCTCTCTCCTCAAGTACTCTGCAATCCACTGGACATGAATTTCTGACTGTTCCTGAAACAAGGCGCTCCATTTTCCTACTCTGGCCACTTTCACTGGGTATCCTCCATTCCCAGAATTCTCTTCCTCCTCATTTCTGCCTCCTGGCTTCCCTGGTTTCATTCAAGCTCCAGCTAAAATCCCTGCTTCTACGAGAAACCTTTCCCAAGTCCCATTCATGTTAGTGCCTTTCCTCTCCTGATTATCTCCAATTTATCTATAATTCATTTGGAATAGGTAAGTGGTACAGTGGATAGAGCGCTGGGCCTGGAGTCAGAAAAAGACCTCAGTTCAAATCTGGCCCCAGATACTTCCTAGCTGTGTGACCGTGGGCAAGTCACTTCTCCCTGTTTGCTTCAGCTTCCTCATCAATCAAATGAGCTAGAAAAGAAAATGGGGAGCTACTAAGAAAACCCCAAATGGGGTCACAAAGAATCAGAAATGACTGACAACAAAAGTTTATTTGTACAGTTGTTTCAATGTTCTGTCCCCCATTAAACGGTGAGCTTCTTGACAGCAGGAGTTGTCTTTTGCCTCTCTTTGTATCCCTAACACTTAGCACAGTGCAGCCAAGAAAGCTAATCGGATCTTATGCTGCCTGGCAGAAGAGGCGGAGACAACAGATCATCCCCAAGACCCCATTAGTTGAAGGCACTGGGCCATCCCAGTAGGGAGTCAATCTTCCTGGAGCTTGTCAAGCCAGAGTGCCTCAAAATGCCTGTAATATAGAGCTAGGTGTGATCTGGAGGAAAGAGTCCTGGAATTGAAGTTAGGGTATGAATAATGCCTTCTGGCTCAGTCTGACATTTACTAGCTAATCAGCTGTGTGACCATGGGTCAGTTGTTTAACCTCTCTGAGTTTTGGGTTTCTCAGATGTGAAATGGAAATAATAATTTTGGCACTTGCTTCTGCACAGGGCTGATTATGAAAAATGTTTTGTAACCCTTAAATCAGAAATGGGAAAGTACCCCCAAAATCTAAAGACCTCTAAATCCCATGAGTCTCACATGGATCAGAGGAGCCCCTCAGAAGGATATAGACACTGGGTCTATCCCTTCTTCCTACCCATCACCCCCCATCAAGTTTTCTGGTACCTACGAGCCCCTATGTTTGTACTCCCTGTTTATATTAACCGATACCTAGCAGTTCCCAGCCTGTGACATCAGATATAAGAAACCAACCAGCTGTTGCCAGAAGCTCAAGCCCTACAGAGAAGAGCTGGGAGGGGGGAGGTATGGTGAGGCAGGGGGTAATGAAAGGAAAGTAAGCAGTGAGCCTCTGCTTTCCTGACCCCGATACCTCCTGGAGACTCAGCACCAAAGCTCTCAGCATCAGATGTGCCTTGATTCTTCCCCTCCTGCTCCATGTACCTGGGAGCCTGTACCTTCTTCCTATGTAAGTCAGATAAAAGTCTATTACCTTGAGCATTTCATTTAAAAAACAGAAAGGTAAAGGGACTTCGTCTCCAAGGAAATCCCAGAAAAAAAAAAAGGGATCTTAGAGATCAGCTATTCCAGATAGTTGAAGTTATAGAGGGAAAACTTGCCGTCCAGAAAGGAAAAGAGATTTGGGATCACAGGTTATCAGAGCTGGCAAGAGCCATAGACTGAAGTTAGGGCCATGTCTTAATGTTACAAAGGAGGAAACTGAAGCACAGAAAAGTAAGGGGATGTAAGATTACTGTATGGCCCAACGGGAAGGGTTTTGAGAGGATATTTTGTCCAATTCCTACATACTATTGAAGTAGAAACCGAGGAGCAGAAGGAGGAAGGAAGGGATTGAGGAAAGTTTATCACCAGAGATGTAATAAGTATTATGATTGTATGAGTATTAAGTCATGGAATTATGACTAAAATGCTTGACTCTGGAGGAGAGTAGAGAAAAAAAATTTTTTTCTACGCTCTCTGCAAAGGTGACTAGGGAGTCTAGGTGCAGCAGGCTATCTGCCTTATTGGTTGTGATGCTTGCTTGGTTAGTTTTGCTGAGATGGTTTTCTAAGCCCTTTGTGTATTTTTTTGTAACAAGGGGATGGTTCACTGGAAAGGATGGGAGGGAGAGATTTATTTGGACATGAAAGTGGTAGAAAAAACAAATATTGTCAAAAGAGGTTGAAAACAAAAAAAGGAAGAAATTAACAAGTGCCAACCCCATCAAAACTGAGAAACTGAGGAAAACCAAATAGAAGGAATTCTAAAACTCAGGATGATGACCCAAGTGAAAGGGACTTCAGAGACCAGTTTATCCAGATAGTTTTGCATTGCATAGAAGGAAAGTGAGTCCTAGACAGGGAAAAAGACTTTGAGATTACAAGATGTCACATCTGGGAAGGAAGTTAGAGATGATCTAGTCCATCACCCTAAAGTTAGAAAGGAAAGGGACATAGACAGACTTGAGATTGGAGATGAAAGGAATCTTGGAGAGGTGTGGTCCAGCTTTCTCACGATACAGGGGGGATTTTTTTTATTAAAACTTTTTATTTGCAAAACATATGCATGGGTAATTCTTCAACATTAACCCTTACAAAGCTTTCTGTACAGGAGGAATTTTAGAGCCAAAAGCCATTTGAGGCCATCTGGTCCAAGGTCCAGAGAGGGACCTCTGGAAGAGGGTAAAAGAGAGGGAAATGAGGTCCACAGGAGAAAGGATCTTAAGATAATGGCAGAGCAGAGCAAGAAGTGGCCTTAGAGACATAACACCAATTCCAGGAGTATGCTGGTGCTAGCATGGAGTTTGACTGTTCTCAGAGTATTTATACCTTGGAAATATGCAATCACTACCAATCAAGGCTTGATTTCTTGTTTTGTTTATTATCTAGACTTTAGAAAAGTGATGGAAGAAATGTTCAGATGAAAAGTGTGTTGTATGTGGCTGGGTTGTTAGGTTAAGGTTTGTTTTGAAGAGTTTTTTGAAAACCAGTTTGTTTACATTTACTAACCCCACATGTTAGAGGGAGTAGAAGACTTAAGATGAAGTCACAGACACCATCTAGTCTAACACATTCATGCTTAGAAAAGGTGGGAAGGAAAACAATTAAGGGAAAAGAGACTTCACACATCTTAAAATGGCCAAGGAAGACCGACGTAGAAACCAACTGGTCCAAACTCTTCATGATGCAGAGGGGAAAATAAGGGCCATACAAGGAAAGGGACTGGATATCCCAGCCAGAAAGACCTAGTTCTAGAGTCAGACGGATATGGATTCTAATTCTTCCTTAGCACTTAAGCTTAGACAATCTTGGAAAAAGCCTATTCCCCTCTCTGGCTCTCAGTCTCCTTCTCTGTAAAATGAGAATGTTGAATGTGAAAGCTCTTCCAACCCTAGACAAAGATCCTCTGTATAACCCTGGAGAAATCATCTCAGAGAAGGGGGTATTCGCTCATGACATGTCAAAGCATGAAAGAGCCATAGTCCAGTCATTTCAAATGTGGAAACAGAACAGAAAAGAATTCAAGACAATGGGGATACAAGAGCTGAAATAGGCTTATGGGGATAATTAGACTATCACAGGAGTTTACAGTGAGGGACTGAGGCCCAAACACAGGAAAGAACTAAGGATCACAGGCTGTCATAAGTAAAAGCAACCTTAAAGATCAGACAGCCAAACCCTGCCTGATACCAAAGAGAAAACTAAGACAAGGAGAGAGGAATTTGATTAGTATCATAGGTTGCCAGAACCAAAGGACCTGGGGAGATGATCTAACCTAGACACTTCATGTAACAGAGAGGGGAAAGACTTCAAATAACTGCATGGGAGAGCTGGGTGGGACTTCAGAGATCAATTGGTCTCTTTTCTTTTCTTGTCAAAAAGGAAAACCCTGAGGAAGACAGAAATTATTACAGATTTGGCAGAAAAGGGGTACTGAGAACCAGATGGTCATGAGAATAAGGATCTGGGGACCTTAAAGGCTATCCCCAGATGTCTGAACCTTTTTTCTTTTTATTTCTTCCAAGCCATCCTCTTCTTTTTACAGATGAGGAAACTGAAATAATAGGGAGATTGAATGACTTATCCTGATCACCAGGCTAGTAAGTATCTGAAGTAGAATTTCAACCTAGGTTTTTCCAGTTCTGAGACCAGCCCTCAGATCACTTTGCAACTAGTTTTTCTATATAAAAGGCCCATGTTATTGAGGGGAAAACTGAAATCCAAAGATTAATACTAGCTAGCATGTGGAGATCAAGTAAAAGTTCAAAGTACTTTACACACATTCATCCCATTTGTTCAACAATGGAAGAGACTTAGAATCACAGTCTGTCAGAGCAAGAGGGAGACTGACTGCTTCGACCTGCACATGTCAGAAAGAGAAAACCTGAGAAAAAGAGGGGAAAAAGAAATCAAGAACACAGGATTCCAACATAGGAAGAAGTCCTAGAACCCAAAAGACCCTTTACCTCTGTCTCTCTCTCTCTCAGATTCCAACACGTGAATCATCACACAAGGAGTTGGGTAAAATGCATGCATGCTTTCTCTACTGTGGAGATCAATTTATGCACAATAGAAGTTGACTGTTCTTTACATTTTGGACAGAATTCTCTTTTAAATGCATGTGGACCCAAGTATTTTTTCCTTTAGTTCATTTATGGTATGCTCACTTGCTTTTTTTTTCTTAGATGGTTTTGTTTAGATTTTTATTTCCTGATTTGTTAATCTAGGCACTTAGTATTTTTAAAAATATTCATCTAGTTCTTCTCAATTTCAGTTTTATTGGCATATAATAAAGTATAAAAATTTCTGGTAATCTTTATTTCCCTTCCATTTCTTATGAATTCCTTCTCTTTTTTCATTCTGTTAACTTGGGTTTTTTTTTTCTCTTTTAGTTAGTAGTTAACTGTTGGTCTATTTTTTTAAGTTCTTAGATTTTTTTAATCTTTTCAAATAAGATTTTTTTGTCTTCAAAATTTGATTCTTTCTCTTTTGATTTTTTTGGTATTTCCACTTTGGGAAATAATTTGTTGTTTGGGAACAATTTGTTGATTTTGGTGGGGGGAAAGGATTGGTATAAAGTAAAATAGTCCAACATCTTTATGTCATTGCAGGAGGGGTTGAGAGCCAGACAGAGAAATGGGACTAGGACTGCAAGATTTAAGGACAGGAAGAAGCTTTAGAGTCCAAGCCTCTCATGTTATAGGTTAAGTAACTGAGGAAAGCAGAGGGGAAGGAACTTATAGACACAAGATAACAGGTACAAGAAGCTTTACAGACCACCTAGTTTAAATTTTTCATGTTACAGAATGGAAAGCCAAAGCCTAGACAAGGAAAATGACTCAGGATCACAGAACATCAGAGCAAGAAATGAGGCCATCTAGTTCAATTCTATTTTGTTACAAAGAGAGAAACTGAGCAAAAGCAAAGATTAAAAAGGTAGTATCACAGAATTTCAGAATAGGAAAGGGACTTAGTAAACTAGTTAGTTCAGACCCTTCATGGTATTCAAAAGGATCCTAAGGCCAGGTGTGCTGAAGAGACCACTATCACTGACAGATAACAATATAAAAATATTGAATAAAGTACTTACAAGGACAACAGTAAAATATTTCAAGAAATTACTAACTATGCCCAGGTGGAATTTATACCAAGAATTCAAGGGTCGTTCAGTGTTAGGAAAACTAAAAACATAATAAATCCTGCTCAATACTCAAATGGTTTCATCAGTTTGGGAGTTTCCTTCCAACAATGCAGTTCAAAATGAATGAAGACAAATAAATCACATTAATTTTAAAAATCAATTACTAAATCGATGAACACAGAAAGAGCCATTGACAAAAATATAGTAGTCATTAATGTTAAACTGAGAAATTTAGGAAACCAATGGAGTCTAGGCGCTCTCCCATCTCTAGATTACTATAATCCTAAATCTTTTCCTTTCTCAGTATCCCAGTTGCCCCCTTTATAACATAATTCTCAGGATCCTTCAAGTTCTGATATTCTATTATCATAAGTCCTCATTATCTCTGTGGGTCTCACTTTTGTACTTTGTAACAGGAAGGGGTTGGACTAGTTCATTATTAACATCTCTTTCAGGCTGAGCAATCAGCCATTTCAAATTTTTTTGCATCTTTTTGTGCCTCATTTATCCCTTTAATAACAAGGGGGTGAGGGGGTGGGAACTAGACTTTGTGTGAGTGTGTGTATGTGTATGTGTGTGTGTGTGTGTGTGTGTGTGTGTGTGTTCTGATTACTATTGCAGCATAATTGGCTTCCTTTGTAATCTTATATATTTTATTTAATACAATTAAAAACAGCATGTTGAGAAGGGCTCCGTAAGCCTCACCAGCCTGTCAGAGGAATCCTGGACACATATTAAAAAGGGTTAAGAATTATAAAGCCTTTTGGTCTCCTTTCTGGTTTGACATTTTGTAATCCTAAACCCCAAATTACCCACTCAGAAATTCTGTTTCCCTTTCTGTACAAGGAGATTTGGAATAGCTATTCTTTTTTAGACATTTTGTTATCCTAATTGTTTCACCACTCTGGACTTCAGTTTTCCCTCCAGTAAAATGAGTTGGTTGTACTAATATGCAACTAAGTCCTTTTCAGCCTTAAAATCCTATCATCCTAAATAGCTTCCCCTTCTTTGTGCCTTGTTTTCTTCCTTTAGTGACCTGAGGGAGTTAGACTAACTCATATTTAAGGCTACTTCATTCTCTGCCATCCCATGATCTCCCAGGTCCCTTACCTACCCTCTGTCACTCACACTTACTGGTTATCAATTTACAAATCTGTAATATGAAGATTTTGACTGAGGAGCACAAGAAAACAGAACTAAGTAGTCACTTCCTCACCCTGGGCCTCATTCATCCACTACATACAATTTGAATTTGATCTCTTGAATCTGCTTCCAGCCTTTGATTCAAAGGGTGAAACGTCTCTTCCTTTCCTGGACTTGTTTCCCTCACTTTAATATAAGGGACTGAAATAGCTGGTTTTTCAGGTCTCTTAAAACCTTTTCACACCATGGATCTTCAATCCTTTTCCTCTTTGGACCTCAATTTCTCCCTTGGTAACATAAGTGGCTGCTGGTAGATCATCTCTAGTGTCACTTCCAGCTGTGATATCCTGTAATATTATGTCCCAGTTTCTTCCTCTGGAACATACGGCAATCTGATGTCATGATCTTTAAGACTCCTTTAGCTCAGATATCCTGTGATCTTAAGCCCCTCTCTCTGGTTGTTTATCCCTCTGTAACATGAGAGAGTTGTACTTGTTTATGTTTAAGGTTCCTGTAGGGCTGATAAACTATAATCCTAAATGATTTCTCTTCTCCAGCCTCAGTTTTACCTCTGTAACAGAAAAGATATGAACTAAAGAGTCTAAGTAGGGCCCTTTAAGATCCTGGCACCAGAGGATGCTAGGTCTGGAGTTGGAAGGGATCTCAGAGACCATCTAGTCTCTCCTCTCATCCTAAAGATGAGAAAACAAAGACTCAGGAAGAGGACGGGACTCCTCTGAGTGTATTCAGATAGTAGTAACAAAGCTGAGATTCAAACCCTGCTCCTCCATAAGAAAGAGCCATTGACAAAAATATGTCATTTATATTAAAATAAACTAAAAGGCCTAGGAAACCAGTAGATCATTTGACAGCTTCCCATGCACTCCAAAGTCACTGCCTTTAGAAGCCATCTATTTAGTCGCTTTCTGTCACCAGCGGGAATTGAGGCCCACAGAGTGGGAAGGACTTAGAGTCAAAGAGTGCCAGAGACGGGAAGGGCCTTAGAGACTACCTTATGCAAAACCTTCATGTTAAAGATTTGGAAACTGATAACCAGTGAGTGTGAGAGACCTAAGATTACAGCAAGTTAGGACTACCCAGTCTTACCCTCTCATGTTTCCAAAGGGAAAACTGAGCCCCTGGAAGTAAAAGGCAGTTGGGATCAAAAAAGTCACAGCTGAAAGGCCATCTTGTCCAACTCCTTTTCACTAAAATGGGGAAATTGAGGCCCAGAAAGGAAAAATAAACTTAGGATCAAGGGATACCAGTGAAGGAAGGGATTTTAGAGGTCATTTAGTCCAAAGCTGGCATATTGCAGATGGAGAAACTAATGCCTTATGGGAGGGATTTATGCTCACAATATTTCAGCAATGACAGAAACCTTAAAAGCTATTTAGTTCAATACCTTCATGGTATGGAGAACACAACTGAGGCCCAGAGAAGAGAAGGGATTTCAGATCATAAGCTGTCAGAACTGAAAAGGATCTTAGGTACTATCCTACCCAAAGCCCTAGTTACAGATTTGGAAATTAAGGCATAGAGAAGGGAATGAATCTATTATCCCAGGATCTTAAGACTAGAAGGGAACCTTCAAATCCATCAGGTCTCAACTTAGACCTGTTCCAGAGGAGAAAGAAGAGCTTCAGAAAGGAGAAAGAAATTGTAAACAAAAGAAATTACAGCTGAAAGAAGCCTTAGATATTATCTGGTCAAACCCTATTAGTTTAAAAAGAGGAAACAGGTTCAGAAAAGGGAAGGAGCTTGGGATCACAACATGTCAGAAAACAAAGGGACAATCTTTTTTCCCTAAGTTACAGTTTAGGAAACAGAACTCTATGAAAGAGAAAGACGTTCTAGTCTAACTAATGCCACAAACATGTTTTCAGTGCCAGGTACTGAAGATAACAAGACAAAAATTTAAAAATGGCCCTGTCCTCAAGGAACTTACATTCTCTTTGATGGAAATGACATGATACAGATAACTATATACATAGTCATTTGAGAATGTAGAGAATACTACCAACTGCTCTCTACAAAATGAACACTGATCTCTGAATTGGCAGATCCAATGGCCTTTTCTCAGTTCTCATTTTTTTTTTGCTGAGGCTATTGGGGTTAAGTGACTTGCCCAGGGTCATACAGCTAGGAAGTATTAAGTGTCTGAGACCAGATTTGAACTCAGGTCCTCCTGACTATCCACTGCACCACCTAGCTGCCCCCCAGTTCTTATTTTTCTTGGCCACTCCAAAATCTTTGATGCTGTTGACTATCCTCTTCTCCTGGGATACTCTTCTCTATAGATTTTCAGGACACTTCTTTCTCCTGTATATACCCTTTGAACCAGCAGTGTCACTACTGGGTCTGTCTCCCAAGGAAATCATAAAGGAGGGGAAAGGACCCACATGTGCAAAAATGTTTGTAGCGGCTCTTTTTGTGATAACAAAGAATTGGAAAATGAGTCGATGCCCATTAGTTGGGGGATGGTCGAATAAGCTGTGGAATATGAAGGTAAGATTATTGTTCTATTAAAAATGATGAACAAACTAATTTTAGAAAGGCCCGGAAAGATTTACAAGAACTGATGCTGAACCAAACTAGCAGAACCAGGAATACATTGTATGCAATAACAGCAATAATGTGCAATGATCAACTATGAAAGACTTAGTTCTTCTCAATGGTTCAGTGATCTAAAGTAATCCAAATAGACCTTGGACAGAAAATGCCAACTGCCTCCAGGAAAAGAACTTTGGAGATTGAATGTAATGCTATGTTCATTTCTTTTTTCTGTTTTTTTCCTCCCGTGGCTTTTCCCTTTTGGTTTGATTTTCCTCTCCCAATATGATTCATAAAGCAATGTATATTAAAATAAATAAATACTTTTAAAAAAATAAGTTGTTCCTGGTTTCATTTCAAGCTCAGTCTTTACTGATCCCCAGTTGCTAATGCCTCCACTCCCATACAGAGCATGTATTTATTTTCAATGAATCTTTAAATATACATGTTGTCTCCCCAATAGAATGTAAGGTCCTTCAGAACCGGGGTGATTTCACTCTTGTCTCTGTATCCTCAGGCATAGCTCCTGGTGAGCATTGGATACATGTTTAATTGATCATTACCAACTTGGGAATCCAAAAAGGCTTCCCGTAGGAGACACCATTTGAATTGAACCTCAAAGTTAGCTAGGAATTCCAGGAGGCCCCAGGGAGGAGTAGATGTGTTGTAGGAATGGGTGACTATCCATGCAAAGGCACACGGTGAGAGATGGGACGACTGCATTCAGAGAACAGCAGATCTGGCCTGGAACATGCATCACAAAAAGGGGAGAAGTGTGCAATAGTTTGGAAGAGTCATTTGAAACCCAACTGTGAGAGGGTTCCAGTGGCGAGCTAAATTTCTCTTTCCTTCACTCCTCTAAAGTCCTAGTTGGAGTTGTCATTGTATCTGTGAGGAGAGAGCAAGGGCCACTACCCTAGTACCACATAATGTGTGAGGAACTAGTACAAAAGATGATTAATTCCAACATTCAACTTCAGCAAATAGAGGCAGCCTTAGGTCAGAATCAAGAAAATAAAGACTTGTTCAAATTGAGAAAAGATTTGCAACACATGCAAGAGCTGACCAAACAATTTCTTTCTTCCCACGCCCAACCTTCATCCTCCCTGAGAGGCACTGATGGTGACAATAATGTCTGCAATCATCTCCATCTCTCCTGGAAAATGAGGGATAACTGCCAAGCCATCTGGAGTAAAAATGGCCAGTGTTACAAAGTCATGATCAAGAAGATCAATAAAGAGAATGAGATCACGGCCATCTCATTAGATTGCTATGGCAATGTTGAAGTCATGACTCTGCTGAACCTGAAGCAGAACAAAGAAGAGAAGGTAGAGGAAGCTGAAGGCTAAGAGAAATAAGGAAAAGCTAGGCCACCAGCAAAAATATAAGAGGAAGAAAGCTTGGAAAAAAGCTTAACAAGCCAAGGAATGGATCAGCAAAAAAAGAAGCTCAGAAGGACAAATGGTAACAGTTCCAAGAGGCCTGCTTAAAGAACAAAAAGGGCCCAGTTTAAGAAGAGCATCTTTGCTTCCCCCAAGACCATAAATGGTAAGGAGAATCCAAAGAATAAGATATACCCAATCTATAATTACAGCAGAAGAAAAGTGAATGAAAATAAAAATACAAGCATTAGAATGAGGACTTAAAGGGAATAATTGAAAAGGTGTTCCAACTCTCTGTGCAATTACTTGATTTAAATGAAATTGCTGAATAGATTTAGCTGACAAAATTGACATTCAAAGTGAAGATGTTTTAATGAGATTTCATTTAAGAAAAAAAAAGATGCTTCCTACTAATGAAAGTTGGTGATTTGTATGACAAGTATATTCATTGCAGTTTTGTACGTTTGGCATTTATTAAGGTATTTTTATAATCTAAAAGAAAAAAATGTCAAGATGAGGAATTGGTACTTTATTCTAGATTCCATGGAATGCCACTAAAGCAGGGTCATGATAGAGTCAGACTCAAATTTGATGGTAGTTATATTTTGGCCACTATGTGGAAGGTGGATTGGGAAGAAGAGAGAATGGAAACCAGGAGTCCCATCAGGAGGTTGTAACAAGAGCCTAGATGAGTCGTGATAAAGGCTTAACTTGGGTGGTAGCTTCATATGAGTGGAGGGAAGAAGATGGATGAGAGATATGTTAGACTGGGGGCAAGACAAAGGGTGAGAAAGAGGAAAGAGTCGGGGATGACTCCAAAATTACAAACCCGAGTGACTAGAACTATATGACGATATCTTGTTCAGAATGAAAAAGAAAAAAATTAAGAACATTATGATACCCATAACAGAAAGAGGGAAGTATAGAAGAGAGATGTGAGTTTCTGGTCAAAGGACAGAAAATGAGTTGTTTTGAACTCAATGAATTTAAGATGCCTATTGAGCATTCAATTCAAAAATTGTAACAGACAATTGGCAATCTGGGACTAGAGTTCAGGAAAAAGGCTAGGGCTAGATCTATGTATAAACTGGCATCATAAGCAGAGCAGTGAAAATTAAACCCCTGGGAGACAAGCTCAACAAGGGGAAAAAGCAGAGGGTGAAAAGAACCCACGACAGAGCCTTGGGGGCACCTCCAATTAGGGGGTAGGACATAGATGATGGTCCAGCAACTGGAGGTTGAGCAGATGACTCAGGAAACAGAAGTCATAAAAACTCAGGCAAGATAGAGAATCTAAGAGCAGAGAGTGTTTGACAGTGCCAGAAGCTACAGAGAGGTCAAGGTAGAGATGGCCTGTGAAAAGGTCTTTGGATTTTAATGTTGCATTCAAAATCCACTGCTCTGTAAAAGATTGAGACGTGCAGGGCAGCTAGAGGGTGCAGTGGATAGAATACCAGCTCTGAAGTCAGGAGGACCTGAGTTTAAATCTGATCTCAGACACCTAATACTTCCTAGCTGTGTGACCTTAGGCAAGTCACTTAACCCCAACTGCTTCAGGGAAAACAAACAAAAAAAAAAGATTGAGAGGTGAATAGGAACCCAAAATGGAATCTAGGTGTTTGTTCCCCTCCTTCTCCATAAGAGTTTGTTGGGGACTTGGAGGAGAGGGATGGGAATAGTTTGAAGAGACAATAAGAGCAAGTAAAGGATTTTTAGCATGGAGAAGACCTAGGCATGTTGGTATATAGCAGCAAGGAAAGAGTTTATCTACTAAATAACAAAAGACTGAGAGAAGAGAGATGACCAATAGAGTTGGCTGGAGAGAAAACAGGGGAGATAGGTCCAGGGCAAAAAAGAGGGTTTGACTGGCAAGGAGAAGGGTTGCTTCTTTGTTAAAGACCAAAACAAAGAAAGAGAGCTGGGGGGAAGGCATTATATTAAACAGTTTTCATGTATAAAACAGGAGGAAAGAGAACTCAGATGTCCTCTAAGAACAAGGAAGCCAGATACTCTGCTGAGAGGGAAGGTAATGAGAGTGATGTAGGACAGTGGTTTTAAACTCAATTAGAAAGGCATTCCTGAATCAATGAAAAAACTGCAAAAGAAGGTGGTCTAGACACACCAGATCACTGTATTATAAAATGGTAATTATCAAAACAATCTGGTACTGGGTAAAAGTGGCGGATCAGTGAAATAGATGAGGTACAAATTACATTATACCAAATTATCATGATAATATAATATGTGATAAAACCCAAAGATCCAAGCTTTTGGAACAAAAACTTGTGGAAAATTAAAAAAACAGTCTGGCAGAAACTAGATATAGACCAACATCATATACTGTATACCAAGACAAGGCTAAAATGGGTACATAATTTACTCATAAAGGGTGATATCATAAGCAAATTAAGAGAGCATAGCATAGTTTATCTGTCACATGGATGGATACGGGAACAATTTAGGCCGTAAGAATATAGAGAGAGCATTACAAAATATAAAACATAATTTTGATTATATAAAATTAAAGAGATATTGCTCAAACAAAACACATGCAACCAAAATTAAGAGAGAAGCAGGAAACTGTTTAAAAAATTATAAGTATCTGGGACACTGATACATTGTTGGTGGAACTGTGAACGGATCCAACCATTCTGGAGAGCAATTTGGAGCTATGCTCAAAAAGTTATCAAACAGTGCATACCCTTTGACCCAGCAGTGTTTCTACTGGGCCTATATCCCAAAGAGATTTTAAAGGAGGGAAAGGGACCCACATGTGCAAAAATGTTTGTGGCAGCCCTTTTTGTAGTGGCAAGAAACTGGAAATTGAAAAGATGCCCATCAATTGGAGAATGGCTGAATAAATTATGGTATATGAATGTTATGGAATATTATTGTTCCATAAGAAATGACCAACAGGAGGATTTCAGAGAGGATTGGAGAGACTTACATGAACTGATGCTGAGTGAAAGCAGAACCAGGAGAACATTATACACAGCAACAAGACTATACGATGATCAATTTTGATGGACATGGTTCTCTTCAACAATGATGTGATTCAAACCAGTTGTTCTGCGATGAAGATAGTCATATACATCCAGAGAGAGGCCTGTGGGAACTCAGAGTGAACCACCACACAGCATTTTAACGCTTCCTGTGAATATTTCCATGCATTTTGTTTTCCTTCTTAGGTTGTTTTTTCCTTCTTCTCTTTCTAGATCTGATGTTTCTTGTGCAGTAAGATAACTATATAGATATGTATACATGTATTTGTCATATAATTTATCCTATTTAGCATGTATTAGATTACCTGTCATCTAGGGGTGGGGGATGGGGGGAAGGAGGGGAAAAGCTTGGGAAAAAAGTTTTTACAAAGGTCAATGTTGAAAGGTCACTCATATGTTTTGTAAATAAAAAGCTTTATAAAAAAAACAAATAAAAAATTATAAGTATCTCTGATAAATACCTCATTTCTCAAATATATAGAAAACTGAGTCAAAATTATAAAAAGACAAGTCATTCCCCAATTGATAAATAGCCAAAGGATATAAACAGGCAGTTTTCACAAAAAGAAATCAAAACTACCTCTAATCATATGAAAAAATACCCTAAATCACTATTAATCAGAGAAAGATAAATTAGAACAATTCTGAAGTATCATCTCCCATCTATCAGAGTGGTTAATATAACAATAAAGAAAATGCTGGAAGGGATGTGGAAAAACTGGGACACTAATGCACTACTGGTGGAATTGTGAATGGATCCAACCATTCTGGGAGAACAATTTGGAACTATAACCAAAGGGCTATAACATTCCCTTTGGTGTAGCAATACCACTGCTCGATCTATATCCCAAAGGCGTCCAAAAAATTTATCCCAAAATTTTCATAGCGGCTTCAATGTATAAAACAGGAGGAAAGAGAACTCAGATGTCCTCTAAGAATAAGGAAGCCAGATACTCTGCTGAGAGGGAAGGTAATGAGAGTGATGTAGGACAGTGGTCCTACATCACTACATTTGTGTTGATAAGATAGCTTTTCTAAAGCCCTTGAAATCTGCTTTAGCTCACATTACTCAACTGAAACTGCTCTCCAAATATTTCAAGAGCTTCCCTGGCCCCCAAAGTTATCTCATTAAGGTAAATGTTCTCTTTGTAGTGCTGCATGCTGGGTGGGTATGGGGACTAAGTATCTTCAAATATTAGTCTTCAAAGTATCAGAAGCAGGAGCCCCAAGAGGTAATGAAGGCAAGCAAGGTGGGGATATGTTAGCTGTAGCAGGGCTCTAATTATAAAGGAAATAAAAGAGGTCAACAAAGAACCATCTAATTGGAAAAGGAGGTGCTCCCACTCTGGATCTTTGCAGATGTTGGGATCTGTGAGTGAGTAAACTGCACAGAATGTCAGATTTATTTAATGTATTGCTTTGTTCTACTGTACAGTTGGTGTGGTGGTTGTTTGCCTTTTCTATTTTATGTTTATAAGGGATAGCTCTCTGGGAGAGAAACACTGGGAAATGTAGATGATGTAAAAATATAAGAAATCCACTTCTAGGTTTATATACCAAAGATATAAAGGATTTGTATGCATAAAAATGGGAGATGTCCCAAAAGTTTTAGTGCAATTTGAAGCTTTAAAAGAAAACCAAGCTGCACTGAGTCTTTTGGGACATCCTGTGTTTACAGAAGCTCTTTCTGTTTTGGCAAAGAAGTGGAAACCTAGGGGGTACCCATCTACTGGGGAATGGTTAAACAAATTGTGGCATACGAATGCGATGAAATAGCATTGAGTCTTGAGAAATGATGAGGAGGAGTTTCAGAGAAACCTGGGAAGACTTGTATGAACCAGTAGAAAGTCATTAGATCAGAGAATCCTAGATCTAGAGCCGAAAGACTTCCGGGAGGGGCCACCTAAGGGGCCACTATCCTCATATTAGAGAAGAAAATTGAAGGACCAGGAGGAAAAGTGTCACACATAGGAGCCTTTAACTAAACTGGAAAGGCCCTCTAAGACCACCTAGTCCTCCCCCCTCATTTTGCAGATGAGGAAACTGAGGTCCAGGGAGTGGAAGGAACTTGCATAGCCAGTCAGTGTCTTAAGATGGAATCAAGGCTTCTTGGCTCCAAAAGGAGTACCATACCATGAAGGGAGCATAGGCATGAAAACAATTTAAAGAATAACTACAATATTGTAAAGAAAAGCAATTTGGGGGAGAGGCAACTAGTTAGTGTAGGAGATAGAGCATCAGCCCTGAAGTCGGGAGGACCTGAGTTCAAATCTGGCCTCAGACTTAACACTTCCTAGCTTTGTGACTCTGGGCAAGTCACTTAATCCCAATTGCTTCAGCAAAAAAAAAAAAATGCACAGAGAACACCTTTAATGATGTTGAAAAGGAAATGTAGATGATCAGGACAGCTTTACAACCAACATACTGAATTTATTATAAAGGTTTGTTTTTTTTTAAGAACAAACTATATATAATGGAGATTCACAGTTCTGTGTGCAACCTTCTTTATATACCAAAGTTCTTCTTTATATATCACAATGCTCATTTCATTTAATGTATAACCAAATACAAGCCAAAAATAAAAATAGCCTCCAAAATGACCAAAAAGAATAACCAAAATGTAATATAAAACATAACCAAATAAAAATAATAGCCAAAAAATAATAACCAAGTAAATATAGTAAATAAATATGACAAAAAATAAACAAAAATGACTCAAAATTAAAGAAAAAAATTTAAAGATGAGAACAAATTCATTTTATAAAGAAGGAAATGAAGATGAACTGGTCATGTCGAGAGATGGAAGGATAACAGATGGACAGCCCCAATGGAATACTGATATTCACAAAACATCAAAAGACCTAAAGAAAGTGCCCGCCACAGATCCTCTACCAAAGATATAGGCAACATGCTGGGGGCCTATCAACAAGAAGTACGCAGCATATGAAAGAATGGATGGCCCATACCACCAAGACCAAGGATCCACTGAAATATTCAAAAACATGAACAAGGCTCACTCATTTCTAAGTATTCAGTCCACTAGAAACCCTGACTTGTTTCACATGATTGCTGAACAGCCACATCTCCTCTCCCCTTTCTGTGTTTGTGAAGCTGATTTTTTAAATCTGGTATTTATACCTATTAAATTTCATCTTAATTAAGTTTGGCTATGTAGCCTGTTGATATATCTTGAAGGATAGTTTGAAGCTTTCCTTCTTTCTTTCTATGGTTTCAGTACTGATAAATGACTGCACAGATAAAAAAAATACACAGAGCCAAGGAGAGAGTCCTAGGGTACTGTTAGAAAATTCCCTCCAAGTTGACGCAAATTCATTAATGTCCACTACATGATGCCAAGTTCTAGTTCAAGCAGTTCAAGCCCCACCTAGTTCTATCATGACCCCCATTTCTTCCCCTTTGTCTACAAGAACAGCACAAGAGACTCTGTCAAACTCTTTGCCAAAATCTAGGCAAATTATATCCTCGACATTCCTCTGAGCCACCAATTTAGTGACCCTGTCAAAAAAGAAGACAAGGTTAGTCTGACAAGATGTGTTCTTGAGGAAGCCACACAGCATTTTGTAATCATTCTGACCTTTCCAAAATTGCACAAGCTGGAATAGTGTGTTCCAGAGAGCAATAACAAAACAATCAAAACTGAATGTTGGAAAATTATCATGATCAAGTTTGGATCCAAAGAGAAAGAAGACACCTTTTCTGTCCCTTGCAGATGTGGAGACACTACAAATAAAAATGTAATACTTTTGTAATGTGTTGTTGAGTTCTGGTAAACTTTTGTCCCCCATTTTTTATCTTTGTTATAAGGGTTAGCTTGGAGGGGGTAGAGTGAGAGATATGTTGGGAAATGTATGTAATGATGTAAATATGCCCTCCTCTTCAAGGTTCTCCCACTTTCATTGAATTTGTTAGAAGAACAGCCATTTGTTCTCTTACTATCTCTTCATTGACCTTTGATTGAAATCCTGCATTAGCCATTTCTGTTCTAGCCATCCCAATCTGAAGATCATTCTCCTTGACAAAGAAAACAAGAGCAAAACAGAAATTGAGTACTTTAGCTTTCTCACCTTCCACTATTATTTATCATCCTTTCCATCCCAAAAAGTAAGCTAATTTCTCCTTTGGTCCTTCACTTATTCCCAACATATTTTTTTTTAAACACACACAACTTTTTTATCATCCTTAGCATTGGTCACCAGTTTCATTTTATTGTGGCCTTTAACCAGTGGTGTGCTGATGAAAGTTTAACAACTAGTTCTCCAAGAAAAAAAGCATATAGACAGAACACACTTTAAAATTTAACCTGCATAATTAACACTTTCTCCATCACTTTCTTAGATCTAGGTACTCAACAAAACAATAAATCAAGTGCAAGCTGTAGGATTTTCAATTTCCAAGAGTACAAATGCTATCCACTGGCTCCAGGACTCCCCCTGCCTTTAGAGCTCCTAACACTAATGATTGTGCTTCTGTTTTATAGTCATATCCGCCTGCCTTAGGTTCTTTCCCTTATTCAGAAATCCGGATGAGTTATTTAATTCCCTATATAGCCCCACCACTTTGAATAGCCCAGTGCTTGGGAGAATTTCACTAAGAGAGTAGGTGAGTAGACAAGAGGAAAGATTGTCTGAAGTTTTTAGTAGCATAATTGTGGTGGCCTAAGGTTTCCGGGTCTCATCTTCTCTGATTAAATTGAGTGTGATCCTGATTAGTGTATAGACTCAAGGGAGGAAATCCAAGAAACTAAGGGTGAAACTGTGATGGAGAATATCTAGGTTAGGAGAGACAGAGAGAAAAATGGGATTGGTGTAGTCATCAAGGACAGGAAAAGGAACTAGACAAGGAATTTGGGGAACAGATTACAAAATTGTAATCATGGGTGACCAACCACTTGGACAATACCTAGACCTGTTTCTCTTGTCAAAAGCAGAAAAACTCAAAAATATGTAACTTTAAAGGGTGGTTCAAAAGATATGCACTAATAGTCTTCAAAAGAACTACAAACTATAAACATCCACATGTAAATATACTCCAAAGCATTAATAATAAGAAAAGTGAAAAATGCAACAACTCTGAGGTTTCATATTACATCCTACAAATTGGCCAAGATTTTAAAAGAGGGAAAGGAAGATGGGTACACTAATATATCAGTGGAAGAGATGTGGGTTGCTTCAGCTGTTCTGGATGACAGTTCTGAATTATGCAACAAAAGTTATGAAACTATTGATGCCCTTTGAGCCAGAGAAGTCACTATTAAGGTTTAAAAATATAAACATATATGCATAAATTTATATGTGCATACATTTATAGCAATACTTTTGTGGTAGCAAAGAACCAGATACAAAATGGGTGCCCATAGGTTGAATGGTTGAACAAACTATGATATACAAATGTGACATACGATAAGCAATAATGGATATCCCATTTCTGACATTCTGACTAGGTAACGCTGGGCAAATAAGTCATTTCTCAGTGCCCCAGGCAACTCTCTAGGACTACAAATTGTAGAGAAGCTGCTGACCTGCAGTGGTGAAGGGATGATAATAACAATAGCTAGCATTCATATACTTTAAGATTTGCAAAGAGTTTTACATGTTATCCCAGTTGAACCACGAGCATCCTATGAGGCAGGTGTTCTTATTAACACCATTTGATTAATGAGAACCCTATTGTGTTTTCTGAGCAAAGATACTGGTGTAATTGTCTTTTCCTTCTCCAGTTCATTTTGCAAACCCTGAAGTAAACAGGGTTAAGGGACTTGCCAAGGGTAATAAGGCTAGTTAGTGTCTGAGGCCAGATTTAAACTCAGGAAGATCAGTCATTGATACAGTTATATACTGTGCCTAGCTGCCCTGGTAGTTCTGAGAAGGATGGACGGAAGGAAGGAAGGATGGACGGAAGGAAGGAAGGAAGGAAGGAAGGAAGGAAGGAAGGAAGGAAGGA
>JAJPUD010001489.1:306589-323001 GCA_023553655.1 Myrmecobius fasciatus | reverse complement strand
AGAGAGAGAGAGAGAGAGAGAGAGAGAGAGAGAGAGAGAGAGAGAGAAGAGAGTGGGGGAGATAGAGAGAGAAACAGTATGTTTCAGTCTGTATTCAGACATCAGTTCTTTCTGAGAAAGTAGATAGCATTTTTCATTATGAGTCCTTAGAATTGTCTTAAATCATTGTATTACTGAGAAAAGCTAAATGATTTACAGTTCTTTATCATTTAATATTGTTAATATGTACAATATTTTCTCCTGGTTCTGCTCACTTCACTTTGTATTAGTTCATGTAAATCTTTCCAGGTTTTTGGGATAGATTTCTTAACCTTTTATGATGTATGGCATGGTGCAAGGTCATCTTACTGTATCCCATTTCTATTTGAGGATTTCTATAATTCTGGAACAATATCTGGATAACACTGTCTCCCAATATATCTAACATTTTTTGGAATCAATCATTCCCTCAATGAGGACAAGACTTCCAGGTCCACTGGCAATAAAAATTCCCAAAATATTTGTTTGGGTGATTATTTCACAATCTGAGAAAATGCCCAAATTATACAGGCTTCTTTCATCAATGATTTTGATATAACCTTAAATGAAAAGAGATTTTCATTTAAATGTCATTAGCCAATCAGTCCTTCTGTCTTAGGCAGATTTTTTTTCTCTTCAAAACAAAGGTTTTTTAGTGGTGGTTGTTATCAACTGGTGGTCTCACTGTTCTTCCTTCTTCAATAGGTCTATCCTGCAGTTTAGAGAAATCAATACTTTGAGTAACCAGATACCACTGAAAATCTTTACTTGTTTTCTGAGGATTAATTAGGCTACAATATTGCAACAATAATATGTGAGTTCTCAGTGTTGTTTTTTGTTTTCAACCACACTTTCTTTGTACTCTAATGTGATTGAACCTGTTTTATTGCAGGCTTGCATGATTTACCTGATCCCTGAATTGACTGACTTCCCCACACCAATAGCTACTGCAGGTACCTCTAATAGTCATTGAAGCATGCTCTTTAACAGCTACAACTTATTCCTTGAAATAATATCCATTCTTTCAAACCACAGAATTAAGAACAACAAAAGAGAATAAGGAAACATCCAACAATCAACTGACAGAGAATTAACTAAAGGTGGGGAAACCAGCTCAATCTGGTTTCATCTGGTCAAAGTCAGATATCCTGAGTCAATCTTATGTTACTAAAGCAAATACCCATAACCACTACTATCCTAGAAGGAAATCACATTAAAAATTATTTGCACATCACTAAAATATGATGCACAAAACTGCATCAATGAAAGGAGTTTCCATAAAGGGAGTAAGGGAATTCTCTACACTGATGAAACCACAGATTCAGCCCAAAAGAAATAAATTCAGCAAGTCTATCAGAAAAGTTCCCTGAATAATGTGATGATTTTATTTATTTATATAAAATTTATTTATTATTTTATATTATTTATACATAATATATATTATGATATAATAATATATATATATATATATTAATAGAATATATGTGTGTGTGTGTATGTGTGTGTGGCCCTTGGTCCTGGGAATGGTAAGGGAATTGTGGTGAGCCACAATTTGAAGAAGCAAAGAACCTGAACTTGGTATTAGTGAGTTACTTGGCTGGTGTGTTTCAAATGGGAAGAGAGGTTGCCAGTTTAGTATCCCTGTGGAGAGTGAGATTCACTAGAATGCCAAATGGCAGCCCCAAATTCAGTTCTCCTCTGGAAAAAGTCCAGAACACAAGGTGACATTAATGAGTTCCAAAATGTTAGCAAAGAAAGCCTGAAGCACTGATAGGATCATAATATTCCAGAGGCAAGCAGGAAAGGGCAGTGATGGGACTGTCTCAGCCTTAAGTGGACCTTTTGTTCAAGTTGATTTTTGATTATAGTCCTACCACAGGTGGAGGTCTCTAGAAACTCCAATTTTATTTATATAATCAGAAAGCCAGTTATGATGTCAAAACCCTGGGGTTATATTTCCCCTAACCCCAAGTCCAGGGTACATTCCCATCTCATGGCATCTTCTCTTTAATGTGCCCTTCCTTCTGATTAATTGAATTCCACAAGGAAACTTGTCTTTCCTCTCATTAATTGCTAAAATCCCTTTCTTTTCTAACTCCTCTTGGAATTTAGCCTGCTATTTCCAGTATAATACAATCTTTGCCCCTTGATTTGTAGTTCTATGTCTACAAATTCTTTTGGGACAATTCATGATACCAGCCTGTTACTCCAATATACTTTTAGGGTCTTACTCATACCCCATCATTCTGGTGACCTGGTGACTGAACCCAACATTTTGGTGTGCTTTGTATGGGGATAGTCTCCAAATCTCAACAACACTATAAGTCTTGAAAACATCTGTGGGAGAAAGTTGTAGAAGAATGGAGAAGGACTTGAGACAAATAGAAGAAAAAGGAAATCATGTATGTGACTTGGAAAAGTTTAGACTGGTGAAGTAGATAAGAAATTGAATGTGAAGAAGAGAAATTTGGCAAATGTGAGACAAAGTGGAAATTTTTTTTTTAGGAAAAGAATCTTTAAGCCCAAACATTAGTCCAGATTCTACTTTCTAGTTGTAAAAAGAAGTAGGATCAAGAATAATTAAGGAGGATACAAAATGACTAAGGAAATAAGGGAAGAATAGGGAGTGGAATTTGAAAAGGTAGGCTCCAAAAGGATGAAAAGTAATTACCAAGGCAAGGCAATTTACAAAGGTAAGTGGAATAAATAGAGGGCTAAGTAAATTGACAGTAGATTAGTGAATGGAACAAAATAGGCTATAAAAAATTTTAACTTTTTAAAATTAATAGTTGAATGTAAAAAGTTTTAATTAGGTACTTAGATCAGAGTTATAAACATCCATTAAGTAATTTTAGCAAACAAGGCTGAAAATGTCAACCATTATGAAAATTAGAGAAAATTACATAATGACCTGTACAATGTTCCTGTCTGCAAATCTAGGAACTGTTGTCTGTGATTCATGCATTTCCTGGTAATCTTTTTTCCAGAAAAACAGGTGGTAAGCCAAAAACAGAGGTAAGCCAAAATCTTTACATACTACAGATTGGGTTAGGAAGAAGATGATGGGTTCCTAAAGAAATAAGGCTTGTCAAGATGATAGCAAATGGAAGAGGATTACATGAAAAAAGTATAAGAAAGGGGGCACCTGTACAGTTAAGAGTTTCAAGACAGATGGGAGGTTCTTCCTAAAGAACAAAGAAATGTTTGCTCTGAGGAGAAAGCTTCTTGTCCTCTCAAGAATGATATAGGAATTATTGAGGGAGAAGTTATCCAGAAAGAGTAGGAGAAAAGAAAAGGCAGGATAGAAAAGTAATACTAGTTGATAATTCTCTACTCAGGGTACCAAGACAAATAGTCATCAACTTGGGAACAACAGCAGAGAGGTCTATTGTCTTCCCAAGGCATGTATCCCTGACACAATAGAGAAATTCTCTAAGATTTATCAGAACTGATGACAAACTACCAATTTGGGTGAGTCATGTGAACACAAATGAGTCTTCCAGAAGGGACCTAAAAAGTATTGCTAATGATCATTAAGTCTTGGGCAAGAAACTGAAGACCATAATAATGGCACACGTTGTGTTTTCCTCACTTTGGCTCCATTGAAGGCAAGAAAAGAAGCAAAGAAAAATTAATTTGAGAAGTAAACAGCTGGTTAAGAAGGTGCTATCAAAGAATAAGGTCTAGATTTGTGGATAGTAGCTTACAATATATAGTTGACAGATTCCTGGCCAGAGATGGTAGAGTAAGGTAACCAAGGCTAGTAAGGATGTGTTTGCCAAGTATTTTGTAAACCTTAACAAAAGGACTTTAAACTAACTAAAAAGGATGAAGGAAAAAGATTATTGCCTAGATATCTATCTCAGGTTAGATACTCCGGAGAGTAGTCACAAAAAACAAGATAGCACCCACAAATTCATAGGAGACAAAATCCAAGAAAAGACTCAGTAATAAAACCTATGCATGGCTTCAAGTTTAGATAAAAACCAAAGTGTAGGCAACAAACAAGAAGAACTAGACATGTTAATGCAAGGAATGAATTTAACCTCTGAGTTATTGATGAGACAGTAGAAAGAGAGCACAAGTCTGACAAAAAAAGTATGATATAACAGTGATGGAAGCAAAGCTCAATTATCTAAATATCTGCTAGAGTTCACTCTGACAAAAGCACAACAATTAATAGGAACAATTTCATCCCCCAAAGGAGCAGTTAGGAAGTAAAATGGATAGAGCGCTCGGCTTAGAATCAAGAGACTCATTTTCTTGAATTCAAATTTGGCCTAAGACACTGTGTGACCCTAGGCAAGTTACTTCATCCTTTTTGCCTCAGTTCTTCATCTGTAAAATGAGCTGGAGAAGGAAATGGCAAATCACTCCAGTGTCTTTGCCAAGAAAATCCCAAATGGTATCTTGGAGAGTCAAATATGGAATGACTGAACAACAACTTCCTCTAAAAAGGGGAAGAACCTAAAGGGGGAAATTCAATTCTGGATCATACTGTCACTAATATGTAAGGAACTGGTTATCAGGGTAGAAATGATGGTAATCTTGGGAGAAGGAGAAGAGTAGGGAGGACCACTTCCTAGAGTTTGTGATAAAAGGAGAAGAAATATCTGTATCAACTGGCCCTTGGAACCTAGATCTGGAGAAAATAAATTTCAAAGAATTTAGAGAAGGGAGGATCTCATAGAGTAAAAATGCTTCTAGGAAAGCTAGCCCAGGAGGGATGGGTGACAGTTGGGGGGGGAATCTGAATATGCAAAGGAAATAATGCCAGCAAGGAGGAAAAACAAAATTTATCTGGAGATAACTATGGATATATAAAGAACTCATTAATTAACTTAGGATTTGGGGGGGGGGTCTTAGGGAGAAATGCGGGGGGGGGTTGTACTGAAGACGGAAAACAAGGCCAAGTAACAAAAGATAATTACAAGAGTGTGGTCCAATGCTGTAAAAATTATGCAAAGAATGCTAAAATTGAATGAGCAAAAGGGCTCAAAGCTCATTTAAAAGAATAAGCTAAAACTAATGAGGAAAGCTAAGGATAAAAAAGGATTTTGGGTTTTTTTAAAACTATATTGGAAGAAAAAAGAGGAATGAAAAAGGGTTAAGACCTTTGCTTGTGGTGATCACCATGAGAACAGAAGAAAGGAAGATTTGCTAAATTCTTACTGTGTTTTTTCTGTTTCTCTGCAAAGGAGAAAGTGACCTTGACACTGGAACTGACAGTACAACAATGAATAACAGGCAGGCCATACCACAAATAAGCAAGGCCATAGTAAGAGAGTCCTTAGCTGTTCCTAATGAATTCAAGTCACAAGGCCCGGATGAATGACAATCTTTGCATCCTAAAAGAACTCTAGATGTGATTTCTAAGCCATTACTTCTGGTATTTTAACTATAATGGAAAATAAAAGAGGCACCCTGATATTGGAGAAGAACAAATGTCCCAATTTTCAAAAAAGTAAAGAGAAAAGAATCTGAAGAGTATGGGCTCATGAACCTGACTTCAATTTTTGGGAAAATTTGAGAATGGAGCACTAAAAAGATGGTTAACAATATCAAGAAAGGGAAGTGGTAATTACCAAGAGGAAGCATGGCTTTGTCGGGAACAGGCCCTGCCAGACCGATTTCATTTCCTTTTTTGACAAGAATAATAATGATGATGACAACAATGATGATTATGATGATAAATTGCAAACTGGTTATATGGAAAGATTCAAAGAATAGGTGTTAATAGCTCCATGTGATTGTGGCAAGGGAGTAGTAATGAAATAGCCCAGGGATGTGTGATCAACTTGGATAAAAGCCCAAATGGTATACCTTTCAGATTTGAAGATAACACAAAGCTGGGAAGGAAAATTAAGACAAAATGACAAAGATCCAAAAGAATAATGACAGGCTAGATAAAGCATTGGGCTGAATCTAATAAGACTGAATTCAAATGGATTCCATGTAAATTCTTGTAATTGGACACCATAAAATTAACTTCACGGGTATAACATAGGAGAAGCATGGTGAAACAGCAGTTGTTCGGAAAAAAGACCTGGGAGTTTTAATGGACAGCAAACTCAATATGAGTCAGCAATGTGATGTGGCATCCAGAAAAGCAAATGGTATCTTGGGCTACACTGAGAGGAATAAGCTTCTCACAAAAGGAAAGAGATCATCTCATTCTACTCTAACCTTCAAGCCTTATCCCTCATCTAAAGATCACATTCAGTGATCAGTACTGTAGTCTAAGAAAGATACTAATAAATGGGAGAGTGTCTAGAGGCGATCAACCAAGGTGGTGAAGAACCTTGAGTTCATGAGGATTAGGCAAAAGAACTGAGCATGTTTCACATTGAGAAGAGAAAATTCAGGTGGGACACAACAGTTTTGCTCAAGTCTTTGAAGGGCTCTGAAGTGGAAGAGGGACCAGACATCTTCCAACTGGCCCCAGAAGGGGAATCAGAATTGATGAGTGGACATTAAAAAGAGGAAGACTTAGGCTAAGGGTCAGGAAAAACTTCTAATAATTAGAGCTTTCCAAAAGGAGAGTGGGTTTCCTTAAGACACAATGGACTCCTCTGCTTTGAGATCTTCAAGTAGAGGTTAAACAACCATGTCTTGGGTATCTTTCCTGGGCCAGTTGGTTCAGATGGCCACTGAGCTCCCTGACAACTCTCATAATTCTGACTTTAAGACCCTGAAGAACATGGGATTCACCAAAGAATGACGAGCATTGGTACTGTTTGTGGCTATTGTGAATCCTTGATATGCTTCCTGCACTGATTATCAAAAGTCATTTTGATTTTCCTACATTTTAGTAGCATTACTACAGGCTGTACTATGCCTCAAATGTACTCAAATACCAGGAGAGAAGATTTTTGCCTCATTTTGCCCAAAATCACACAACTTCCCATAATCCTTTCTCTCTGAATATCTCCACTGAATAAGAAACTTGTTTTACACCAATCTTTCTTCCTATACCTCCCATCGCCATGCCAGAAGGGGCTCAAAATTCCATGCAACTTCCCATAGGCTCCTAGCCATTCCCTTCTGCTTCCTCTCATTCCAGCACTCTTCTCCTATTAGAATATACACTTGAAAGATGACATTATAAACAAATTAAAGGAACAAAGAACAAATTACCTTTAGTGGAAAAGTTCATAACCAAACTAAAGAGAAAGGAGCACAAGAACTGACAATTTTGGTTAGAGAAAATCAAAAATGTTTTGCCCAACACAGCTAAAATTGTACAGGAAACAAGTAGCATGAGGAAAATCTTTGCAACAAGTGCCTCTGATAAAAGTCTTGTATCCCATTGTTGATGAAAATGTGAATGGATCCAACCATTCTGGAGAGCAATTTGGAACTATGCTCAAAAAGCTATCCAAGTGTGCATACCCTTTGACCCAGCAGTGTTTCTATTGGGCTTATATCCCAAAGAAATCTTAGAGGAGGAAAAGGGCCCCACATGTGCAGGACTGTTTGTGGCAGCCCTTTTTGTAGTGGCTAGAAACCGGAAACTGAATGGATGCCCATCAATTGGAGAATGGCTGAACAAATTATGGTATATGAATGTTATGGAATATTATTGTTCTATAAGAAACGACCAGCAGGATGGTTTCAAAGAGGCCTGGAGAGACTTGCATGAACTGATGCTGAGCTAAGTGAGCACAACCAGGAGATCATTATACACGGCAACAACAAGACTATATGATGATCAGTTCTGATGGGCATGGCTCTCTTCAACAATGAAACATTTCAAACCAGTTCCAATTGCTCAGTGAAGAAAGCCATATATACCCAGAGAGAGGGATGTGAAATGTGGACCACAACATAACATTTTTATGTTCTCTATTGATGTTTGTTTGCATTGAGTTTCCTTTTTCTGGTTTTTTTTCTTGTAGATACTATTTTTCTTGCACAAAAATGATAAGTGTGGAAATATGTATACATATATTTGATTTGTCAAGTATTTTAATATAATTAACATGTAGTGGATTTCCTGCCATCTAGGGGAGGGGAGGGGACTGGGGGGAAAAAGTGTAACAGAAAACTTTGTAAGGGTCAATGTTGAAGAATTCTCCATATATATGTTTTGCAAATAAAAAGCATTAATAAAGAAAAAAAAAGTCTTGTATCCAAGATACATAAGAAACTGATTCAAACTTGTAAGTCATTCCCCTATAAATAAATGGTCAACAAATATGAACTGGCAGTTTTCAAAAAAACTATTGAAGCTATCTATATCCATAAGATAAAATGCTCCAACTCACCAATCATTAAAAAAATAAAAATTAAAGCAACCCTGAGGGACTACCTCATACCTGGTGATTGGAAAAGACAACAAAAGAGGAAAATGACAAATATTGGGGAGTTACAGGAAAACAAGCACATTAATGCATTGTTGTTAGAGTGTAAATTGGCATAGCCCTTCGGAAAAACAAACCAACTATGCACAAAAATTCACTGAAGTGTGCATACCTTTTGATTCAGTAATCTGACTACTAGGCCTAGGGTCCCAGAAGAAATCAAAGAAAGAAGGATCCATATGTACAAAAAAGATTCCTAGTTTTGTCATTATATAAGAAAGAACTGGAAGCTAAGGGAATACATGGCTGAACAAATTGTGGTAGCATTATTATACCTTATACTATTATACCTTATGGTAACTAACAAAGTGAACAGTTTCAGAGGAAATTGGGAAGACTTCTATAAACATATGCAGTGAAGTCAGAAAAACAAGGAGAATATTGTATGCAGTAACCAATAACGACACAGAAACCCTCTCAAACTCTAATCAATACAGTGTCCAACTATGATTCCAGGAGCCCAAGGAGGAAGCTTGCTACCCCACCTCCTGACAGCTCATGGGTTCCAAATGCAGAATGAAACATGATTTTTGACCTGGCCAATGAGGCAATTTGCTTTGTTTTATTATGAATATTTATTATGAAGGTTTTATTGTTCTTTTTTTATTGTTGTTTGGAGAAGCAGGAAATTGGAGGAAGAGAAAATGATTGTTAATTGGAAAAAAAAATTTTTTAAATGTTAAAGCATATAAATCCCCAATTGTAGAGGTCAGGTTGATCTCAGAGACCTCCAGGGAAGCCAAATAGCCTCAGGAAATGCTTAGATTCCACTCAGATCCGTAGTTCATACAAAACTTGGGTTGTAAGTTCCCCAAACCAGAAAGGTTTTGCTTTTCTCAAAGGAACTTAATTTGAATGTTTATACTAATAGATATATCTCTCTCAATAGATCTTATAAAAGAATTGCTCCCTCTGCCACCTTGTTTAATGGCTTGTAGAGCTATTTAAACTGATACTCTACCCTGAACGATCAATTATATTAACCTCTGGGAGACTGGACAGGGACCCACCTTCCACCTCACTCCTTTACCAAAGAACTAAATAAAAAAATGAATGGAAGTTACTTGAGGATAGGAACTGTCTTTCTGCATTTGTATACCCAGTGGTTTACACCTAAGTGTTTAATAAATGCTCTTCTATCTATTATCTCCAGGAACTGGGGAGATCCTATAGTAACATCTGTGGAAGGCTAGATACACATTACATTTACCTAAAGAAAATTCCTGGTGGGGGCATAATCAGCCAAAGAGAGATAGGACTTTTGAACTAATCCCAAGATTAGGCCTAGTCCACATAAATCCAGAGCTTGGAGGATTCTGGCCCACAAGTTACATAAAGTTACAAAGCACTGATCCTCCTAAAAATGTTAGGAGGGAATTATTTCAGGTAAAAACAACAATAATAAGATTTCTATCATACTTTTCCACAACTCTGTGAAGAAAGATAGGTGATGCAAATATCGTTATCCCCATTTTACAGACAAGAAAACTGAGGCTCAGAAAATTAAGACTTGCCTGAGATCATACAACTTGGAGGAACTTAGATTAGTGTGTTGCTTCTCCTATAGACAAGTGCTATAGAAGTTCAAAAAAGAGAAGGCTTTAGGGAGTTGGCACCTGAGACCCAGGGCACAGTAAGAGCAAAAGCAGAGGGATGGAAATGACCACGGCATGCTCTGGGAAAATAAAAAGGCCGGCTTACCACAGAGATAGATGATCCTCAATTCCTCAGCAACAATGCACTTCCTGAAAACCAAAGAACTTGGTTCTCTGCAGTGATTCAGCACACAACTTGGTTCCATCGAAAAGCCATCATGAGCAGACAGTTATCACTCATGGTAACTTGAGCATTCAAAGTGACCTGGAAGACATAATCAAAGACATCAAACAGTAAGGACAGGAGGCTTGTTCTGCAGTAAGAACAAGAAATAACAGTGAACAGCCTAGCTACAGCATTGCACCCATTGAATGCCAAAAGACCTAGAGGAAGGGTTCTGCCACATTGGAAGACCCTCTGTGAAGGATAGATGGAAGAGGATGGACAAGAGTTCCAAAGGAGAGAGTGCCCACATAAAGAAGGGCTAGCAAAGTAAAAAAGGAGGCATATAAAAGGAGAAATGAGTGCTTTTGTCATAGCAGCATGCTATAAACAATCTGATGGATCCATTTGTAATACTCATTATACTAAAAATAAAAATGATATTTTCCTAATGTTGACCACAAAACTAGCAATATAGTTAGGAGCATTGTCTCATCGTGGATAGGGTTCACTTCCTTTCCTACTGATAAATCTGGGTTCATATGAACCCAGGGCTTTGTGCCCTTGTAGGAAGGGGTTTTCTGGACCATGGGTAATATCTTGAGAGGTAGCATGAGGCTTCTATGAAAGGAAGAAAAGGTCAAATAGAGATAAACTGTACCTACTTCACAATCCTGCTAACTAATATTTTCCATCAAAATGTCACTTGGGTAAAAGGCTGCTTGGTTGCCATAGATACTTCTGGCATTCTGAATCTCCCTGGCAATGCTCCCAGGTTGGAGAACCAGGGGATACAATTGATTTGGATTTACAGGAGATTTTCAAATGTGGGACACCCTAAACCTCTATGACAATTTCATCAGTTGATTTTTGACAAACAAATGCTCAACTGGACAGCACATAGAAAAACATCACTGCAATGACTCATTTTCCCATTATCTGAAAGCACAAATAAGAGGCAACCAGAAGCCAAAGTCCCCAGGTCTAGAGGTAGCAGCTCAAATAACAGGATTTGTTCAACAACAAAACAACAAGAAGAGAAGAGGGCAACTAAGGTAACATACGTTTGGGTCCTTATTTACTCCCCCACTGGGCATTTTGAAAATTCATCCAAAACTTAAAAGTTTTGATAACTTTGCCTTGATAACTCCACAAAGTGAGTAATGTAAAAGTGAGTAATGTAAGTATTCCTATTTCCAAATTACAAAGGTGAAACTGAGGCACAAAAAAGATGAAGCTATTTGACTAAAGTCATACAAGTAGTAATGGAAATTGCAGAACTTAACCCAGGTCTTCTGTACAAGTGACCTTGGGAAAATACCTTCCATAAATTTACTGAATTAGATAATGTCAGAGTTAGAAGGTCTCTGGTCTATACCAGAGATCAAGTCCTCCTTATAGATAAACAGGAATTCCCCTAAAGTCCAATTTCTTTTTATATATAAAACTAACAGTTTGGACTAGATGGTCTCTGAGGTTCCTTATGGCTCTGGAGCTAGGATCCTTTTTGTCGTTCAATCATTTCAGTTAGGTCCAACTTCTTATGACCTTATTTAGGGTTTTCTTGGCAGATATATCGAAGTGGTTTGCCATTTTCTTCTCCCAAATCATTTTACTGATGATGAAAATTAAGGCAAACGGGGTTAAGTGAGTTACCCAGGGTCACATAGTGTCTACAGCCAAACTGGAACTCAGGCCTGGCACTCTATCCCTAGAATTCTGTGATCCCTCTAAAAAAATTCCTAACAATGGTCCACTTGAAGAGCCCTCTAGAGCCAAATAGACCTCCAAATGAAAGCCCTTCAAACACCTAAAGACAGCTATCAGGTGTCTTTTGAGTTCCCTCTAACCTATGCTTAATACTCTCATTTCTTTCAACTGATACCCATGGAATGACCTCAAGATTCTTCATTAGCCTAATTGCATTTTCAAATACTAGATTCAAATCTTTCCTCTACGCTTTATCACCTAAGACACTGAACAAGTCACTTAACTTCTGTAGGCCTCAGTATCCTAATTTGTGAAATGAAAGAATCAGAATAGAAGGTCACCAAGTTTCCTTCCACTTCTATTCTATGATCTCTCCTTTAGGCACATTCTAGTTTGTCAATATCTTTAAAATATAAAATTGATGAAAATACATCATACCAAGCACGGTCAGAACAGGACAAAGTACAGCAAAGACTCAATCATTTCGCTTATTCTGAACATCAGGTCTCTCTGACCCTGTTAATGTTTTTGTGCCCATGTCACTGTTGATTCATTTTTAGTTGACAATGTTCCCATCTCTCCATCTTGTCCTTAAGGACAGGATAAGAGGCTTTGCCAAATGTTTTGTTGAAATGTAGTTATTATAGGATTATAGCATCAACCTGAACATCTGCCTAGTAACGATAAAAAGTAAATAAAGTTATTCTAGAATAACCTCTGTTTCTTAAGTTTTTAATTGGTTTCTAAAAAAACATAAAAATATTTATATACTAATTAAAGCTATCCAACAAAATGGCCACATCTGATAGAACATGTACCATTCTAGGCTGAAACTCTCATCTATTACCAAGTATGAACGGATGAATAAGTACTTATCAAGTCATGGGTTCTTTACCTTTTGTGTACCCTAGACCCCTTGGGTAGGGGTGATGAAGCCAAGGGACCCCTTCTCAGACATATGATTTTAGAGAAAGAAAATAAAATATATCAAACTACCAAAAAACAAAAAAATAGTTAGTGAAAATGTAGATGTAATTTTTCCCCCATCCAAGTTTACAGATCCTCTGAAATCTATCCACAGACCCTTTGAGATTCAGACTACAGATTAAAAACACCAGAATTAAACACTTAATATAGGCCTGGCACTAAGCTAAGAGCTGAAGACACAAATACAAAAAGAAGAGAGTTCCTGTCCTCAAGGAATTTACATTCCAATAGGATAAGAGGATATATAAAGAGAGTGATGGTCAGAAAAGGGTGACTAAGAAGCCACAGGAACCAAGAGTAGAGTCATAGAACAAATGACCAACTCCTCCTTTCCAGGAAGATTTCATTATTGTTCTTTGAGCTAGTTAATGTTCCTAGACCTAGGAGTGGAAAGCAGAGAGGTAAGGGAGGAAAGGGAAGGACATAAGGGCCATGGAAGGATTGAAGACAACCAGAGAGGAGCATGGTCAGTATGGGCTAGATTTGAAGAATTTTCACCACTCAGAAGCCCAGAAAAGTATGTTTCATCATCTGCTCTCTGGGACTGAGATTGGTCATTGTAATTCATCTGACTTAGAAGCTTTTTAGTTATGTTTTAAATTATATTGTTAAATGTATAACCTATATCAGACTGCTTGCTGTCTTGGGGAGGAAGAAAGGGGAAAAGGTAAGGAGAAAAATTTGAAAATCAAAGTCTTTTTTTTTTCCTGAGGCAATTGGGATTAAGTGACTTGCCCAGGGTCACTAGGGTGACTAGGAAGTGGTAAGTGTCTGAGGCCAGATTTAAACTCAGGTCCTCCTGACTTCCGGGCTGGTATTCTAGCCACTGCACTACCTAGCTGCCCAGAAATCAAAATTTTATAAAAATGAATGTGAAAAGCTATTTTACATGTAATTGGAAAAAATAAAATACTATTTTAAGTGGGGTGGGAAGAGAAAATAATTCTTTAAAAAGAAGAATTGGGCAAGTGGAAGCAATAACTCCATGAGAAACCAAGAAACAAAACAAAATGAAAAGAATGAAAAGATAGAAGAAAATGTAAATTATCTCACTGGAAAGACAAATGATCTAGAAAATGGATCAAGGGGAAAAGATTTAAGAATTATTGGATTTCCAAGCAGAAAACACAATAAAAAAGCCTAGAGATCATGTTTCAAGAAATATCCTAGAACCAGAGGATAAAATAGAAATTGAAAGAATCACCAATCACCTCCTGAAAAAGAATCTCAAAAAAAGTCCTAGGAATATAATAACCAACTTCCAAAGCTCTTATGTCAAGTAGAACATATTGCAAGAATCCAGAAAAAAACAATTCAAATATCAAGGAACCACATTGATTTCACACAAAATTTAGTTCCTTCTACATTAAGAAATCAGAGCACTTGAAATTAGATATTCCAAAGGACAAAGGAGCATTACAACACAAGAATCACTTGCCCAGCAAAGCTGAATATAAGTTTTTTTTAAATAAGTATAATTCTTCAGGGAGGCAAAGACATTTAATGAAATATAAGACTTTTAAGTATTACTGATGAAAAAACTAGAGCTGAGTAGAAAATCTTACTTTCAAATACAAGCTTCCAGAGAAACACAAAAAGATAAACATGAAAGAAAAATCACAATGGATTCAACAATATTTATATTCTTATATGGGAAGATGATACCTGTAACCCCTAAGAACTTTATCATTATTAGGGCAGTTAGAAGCATGCATATACAGAAGGCATGGATATAAATGAGCTATAATAGGATGATTTTAAAAAAATAAAATGAAAGGGTGAAAAAAGAATTATCCGCTGGTGGAAGGGAGAAGTAGAATGAGGAAAATGATACCACATAGAAGAGGAGCAAAAAAATCTATATTATTTTTTTTACAAGACTTGAGTAAAAGAAAAAAAGAAAGTGAAAAATAGTGCTATTAGAAACCAAATTATCACTCTTTGCAGATGACATGATGGTATACTTAGAGAACCCTAGAGACTCAACTAAAAAACTACTAGAAACAATTCACACCTTTAGCAAAGTGGCAGGATACAAAATAAATCCACATAAATCATCAGCATTTTTATATATTACCAATAAAGTTCAGCAGCAAGAGATACAAAAAGAAATTCCATTCAAAATAACTGTTGATAGTATAAAATATTTGGGAATTTATCTGCCAAGGGATAGTCAGGAACTATATGAACTAAATTACAAAACACTTTCCACACAAATCAAATCAGACCTAGTCAATTGGAAAAACTTAAAATGCTCATGGGTAGGACGAGCGAATATAATAAAAATGACAATACTACCCAAACTAATTTACTTATTTAGTGCCATACCAATCAAACTCCCAAGAAATTATCTTACAGATCTAGAAAAAATAGTAGCAAAGTTCATTTGGAAAAACAAAAGGTCAAGAATTTCAAGGGGATTAATGAAAAAAAAAGGCTGACGATGGTGGACTTGCTGTACCAGATCTAAAACTATATTATAAAGCAGCGGTCATCAAAACCATTTGGTACTGGCTAAGAAATAGAGTAGTCGATCAGTGGAATAGGATAGAATCACAAGACAAACTAGGCAATAACTATAGCAATTTGGTTTTTGATAAACCCAAAGATCCCAGCTTTTGGGATAAGTATTCACTATTTGACAAAAACTGCTGGGAAAACTGGAAACTAGTGTGGAAGAAATTAGGGCTTGACCCACATCTAACACCACATACCAAGATAAGATCTAAATGGGTTCATGATCTGGATATAAAGAGTGATTTTGTAAACAAGTTAGAGGAACATAATATAGTTTACCTCTCAGACCTGTGGAGATGGAATAAATTTATGTCCAAAGAAGAACTGGAACTCTTAATTGAAAACCAGATAGATAACTTTGACTATATTAAGTTAAAAAGTTTTTGTACAAACAAAATCAATGCAGACAAGATTAGGAGGGAAGCAATAAATTGGGAAATCATCTTTACATTTAAGGGTTCTGATAAAGGTCTCATCTCTAAAATATATAGAGAATTGTCTCATATTTATAAAAATTCAAGCCATTCTCCAATCAATAAATGGTCAAAGGATATGAACAGACAATTTTCAGAGGATGAAATTAAAACTATTTATAGTCATATGAAAAGGTGCTCCAAATCACTGTTGATCAGAGAAATGCAAATCAAGACAACCCTGAGGTACCACTTCACACCTGTCAGATTGGCTAAAATGACAGGAAAAGTTAATGATGAATGTTGGAGGGGTTGTGGGAGGGCTGGGACACTGATGCATTGTTGGTGGAGCTGTGAACGGATACAGCCATTCTGGAGAACAATTTGGAGCTATGCTCAAAAAGTTATCAAACTGTGCATACCCTTTGACCCAGCAGCATTTCTATTAGGCTTATATCCCAAAGAAATCATAAAGGAAGGAAAAGGCCCCACATGTGCAAGAATGTTTGTGGCAGCCCTTTTTGTAGTGGCTAGAAACTGGAAATTGAATAGATGCCCTTCAATTGGAGAATGGCTGAATAAATTATGGTATATGAATGTTATGGAATATTATTGTTCTGTAAGAAATGACCAGCAAGATGATTTC
>JAJPUD010001489.1:236582-306189 GCA_023553655.1 Myrmecobius fasciatus | reverse complement strand
CCTCCAATTGTTCACTGAAGAAAGCCATATACACCCAGAGAGAGGGATGCGAAATGTGGACCACAACATAACATTCTCATACTCCTTGATTGATGTTTGCTTACATTGTGTTTCCTTTATCTGATATATCATTTGTGTAGATAAGATTTTTCTTGCACAACAATGATAAGTTTGGAAATATGTATACATATATTCGATTTGCCAATATTTTAACATAATTAACATGTAGTGGATATCCTGCCATCTAGGGGAGGGGTGGGGAGTTGGGGGGAAAAATTTGTAACGGAAAGCTATGTAAGGGTTATTGTTGAAGAATTACCCACACATATGTTATGCAAATAAAATAAAATTTAAAAAAAAAAAGAAAAATAGTGCTATTCAGTCTGTATTCAATCAATACCAGTTTTTTTCTGGAGGTAGATAGTATGTTCCTAATAATTATCAATGCAAAATTCTTAAATAAAATTCTAGCAAGGACATTAAAGCAATATATTGTAAAGAAGACAAACTATGAGCAGGTGGAATTTATAGCAAGAATGCAGGACTGGGACAATAATAGGAAAACTATCAGAAATAATAAAATAATAACAAATAATAACAAAAGTATAGTAATATCTCAATAGATGTAGAAAAAGCTTTTGAAACAATACAATGCTAATTCTTATTAGAAATACTAGTAAGCATAGGAATAAATAGAGCTTTCCTTAAAACAAAAGTAGTATCTCTCTAAAACTGTTAACAAACATCATCTATAATGTAGATAAGTTAGAAGCCTTTCAAATAAGATCCAGGTAAAGCAATGTTGCCCATTATCACCACTATTATTCAATATTGTACTAGAAAGGTTAACTATAGCAATAAGACAAGAAAAAATAAAGTGAAGGAATCAGAATGGGCCAAGGCTTCTTAAATTTTTTCACAATATCTTTTTGCCTTAGAAATTTTTATGCAACCCCAGGTATATAGGTATAGAAACTGGTACACAAATTAAGCATTTACTGATAACAAATCATAATTTTACAACCCCTCACATTCAGTTACATGACCCCGTGTTAAGTCATGATCCACAGTTTAAGAAGCTTTGAAACCGGCAATGAGGCAACAAAACTTTTTCTCTTTGCAGATGACATGATGGTATATTTAAAGAATCATGGAGAATCATCTAAAAAGCTAATTAAAGCAATTAACTTCAGCGAAGTTACAAGATATAAAATAAACTCATTCCTATATACTATCAACAAAACCAGCAGGAAAAGATAGAAAGAGAAATTCCATTTAAAATTATTACAGTTAATACCAAATATTTGGGAATTTACCTGCTAAGACAAACCCAGGAACTATATGAACAGAATTTCAAAACATTTTCCACACAAAGTCAAAATCTAAGCAACTGGAGAAATCTTAATTGTTCATGGGTCGGCCAAGTTGGTGTAATTCTACCTTAATCAATTTACTTATTTAGTGCCATATCAGTCAAAATACCAAAACAGTATTTTATAGAGCCAGAAAAAAAATGATAAAATTCATCTGAGAGACAAAAAAGGAATCTATGAAAAATGAGGGAAGGAAAGTGACTTAGACCTAGCAATACCAAATATACTGCATTATAAAGTGGTAATTGTCAAAATAGTCTGGTATAGGCTAAAGAAATTGAGTGGTGTAACAGTCAAATAGATTATCTATATAATCCATAGTAATAAGTGACCACAGTAATCCAGTGTTTGATAAATTCAAAAATCTAAACTTTGGGGACAAGAATTCACTATGTGATGAAAATTGCTGAGAGAACTTCAAAGCAGTTTGGCAGAAACTAGGCATAAACCAACATCTCATACTATATACCAAGATGATGTCAAAATGGTATGCAATTTAGACAAAAAGGTAAGCAAATTAGGGATTGCATGGAATATTGTCAGTTCTATGGATAAGGGAAGAATTTATCATCAAAAAAGAGAAAGAGAGCACTCCAAGAAGTAAAAATGAATAATTTTGATTACAAGAAATTTAAAAAAAAGTTTGCAAAAATGAAAAACACAATGCATTCAAGATTAGGAAGAAAGCTGGAAACTAAGGGAGAGGGGAATTTGCAGCAAGTTTCTCTGATAATGGCCTAATTTCTCAAATATATAAAGAATTGAGTCAAATGTATAACAATACAAATCATTAAGGTGGAGCCAAGATGGTAGAAAGTCAACAAACTTACCTCTCAACAACTTTAAACAATGCCATAAAACAATTTCTGGTGTGGCGGAAGTCATAAAAGGACAGGGTGAAATAATGTTCTAGTCAGAGACAACTTAGAAGGGCAGCATGAATGGTATGCTGCACCAGGGTAAAAGTAGAAGGCAGTTCAACACAGGCTGCACCAGCACAGCCCAGGTCCCAGGAAACTAGGAGCAGAACTTACAGCCTGCTGAAGTGGAACAACCCTTCAGGAGGAGATTATAGGGGTCTACTTCCTGGCATTGGGAACAGGAGTCTGGTGTTTTGCCCCTACTTGGCTTTGAGTCATAGTTTTAGGTGGCAGTCCCAGGGTGAGCAGTGGAGCAAGGACCCTCTTCATAGTTCCAGGGCAGAAAAGACTGCTTATAGCCACTCAGAGACCAGAGTATAATCCAGGAGAATAGTAAACATGCCCCTCCCTAGATCATACCACCTTACAAGAACTGAAAATTTACAAGTCCCTAGAAGTATCTCTGAAAACAACTACACCAACCCCCCTGAAGATTGGGACAATGAACTCTCCTCCCTGGAAGCCTCACTAACAAAAAGTTAAAAGCCAAGGAATAGATTGGAAAGATAAGCAAACAACATTAAAAAAGTTCTAACTATAGAAAGTTTTGATGGTGACAAGGAAGATCAAAACACAAAGAAGAAGATAACAAGGTCAAAACTATACCCAAAGCTTTCAAGAAAAAAATATGAATTGATCTCAGGCCATGAATGATCTCAAAAAATATGTTAAAAACTAAGTAAGAGAGGTAGAACAAAAATTGGGAAGAGAAATGAGAATGATACAAGAAAATCATGATAAAAGAGTCAACAACTTGATAAAGGAGACACAAAAAAATACTGAAGAAAATAACACGTTTTTTAAAATTAACTTTATTTAACATTTTCCCCAGTTACATACAAAACAATTTTTAAAAGATTTTTGAGTTCCAGGTTTTCTCCTTTATCCCCACCCACAATTAAGAAACCACATGTGAGGTTATGCAAAACATTTCCACAAAAGTCAAGTTGTAAAAGAAAACACAGATCTCCCACCCCAATGAAAATAAAAACTCTTAAGGAAAATTGAGTTAAAAAGAGAGAGAGAGAATGCTTCAATCTGTATTCAGACACAATCAGTTCCTTCTCTGGGTATAGATAGGATTTTTCATATGTCCTTCAGAGTAGTTGTGGATGATTGTACTAATGATAATAGCAAAGTTATTCATAGCTGGTCATCCAGAAACATTGCTATTACTTTGGATACAGTACATTTAACTTTGCTTGAGTACATGGTGGACTTTCCAGGTCCGGTTTTTTTTTTCCCCAAGAGCATCCTGCTTGTCATTTTCCATAGAACAATAATATTTCATCAAACACATACTAGTTTATTGAACTATTCTTCAATTGGTGGACCCTCCCCTCAATTTTTTTTGCCATGAGAAGAGTTGCTATGAATATTTTTTGTACATATAGGTCATTTTCCTTTTTTTTTCCACCAAAACCTTTTTGGTATTCATGCCAAATAGTGGTGTTGTTAGGTCAAAGAATATGCATGAATTTACAGTCTTTTGGGCACTGATCATATCTTTTAATCATTTATCAATTGGAGCATGGCTATTATTTTTTATAAATGTGACTCAGTGCCCTCTATGTTTGAGAAATGAGGTCTTATAAGAAAAACTTGTTTTGAAATTCTTTTTAAAATTACAATTACTATTGCTAGCTATATTTTCCTGTTTATTCTCTCTCTCCCTTCACTCTGTCCCTCCTCAAAAGTATTTTGGTATTGATCACTCCCTCCCCCAATATGTCCTCTCTTTTATCACCCTCCTTCGTTTTCCATATCCCATTCCCATCCTATTTTCCTGCAGGGTAAGATAGATTATATACTCCTATTGAGCATATATGTTATTTCTTTTTTGAGCCAATTCTGATGAAAATAAGGTTCACTCTCTCACCCTCTCCTCCCTCTTTCCCTCCACAGTAAAAGCTTTTTCCTGCCTATTTTTTATGGCAGATAATCTGTACCATTCCACTTCTCTCTTTTCCTTTATCCCAGTATATTTCTCTCATCTCCTAATTTCATCACTTTTTTTAAAAGATATTATCCCTTCATATTCAACTCATACATGTGCCTTCTGTCTATATATACTCCTTCTAACTGCCATAATAATAAGAAAGTTCTAATGAGTTAGAATATCATAAAGGAATTTGGAGTGGTTTGTGGGAGAGATTGGGTAAGTTCCTGCCTTCACTCTATCATCTTGGCTCCATCTCCATTTTTATATATTATTAACAAAGTCCAGTAGCCAGAGCTAGAAAGAAAAACCTCATTTAAAATAACTGGAGACAATGTAAAATATTTGGGAGTCTACCTGCCAAGAAAAACCTCAGAACTATATAGAACACAATTATCAAACACTTTTGACACAGATGAAGTCAGATCTAACAAATGGAAAAACAGCTAACATAAGAAAAATGACAATTCTACCTAAAAATTCTACTTATTCAGTGCCATATCAAACTGCCAAAATAATCACAAAATTCATCTGGAAGAACAAAATGTCAAGAATATCAAAGAAATTAATGAAAAAAATGCAAAGGATAGTGGCCTAATTGTACCAGACCTAAAATTATATTATAAAGGAGTAAAACCATTGGTTTTGGTCAAATGGTCAAAACATTTGGTACTGGATTAGAAAGAGAGTGGTGAATTAGTGGAATATGTTAAGTATACAAGGCACAATAGTCAAAGATTATAGTAACCTATTGTTTGATAAACCTAAAGACTTGAGCTTCTGGTATGAGAACTTACTATCTGACAAAAATTGCTGGCAATGCTGGAAAATAGATTGTCAGAAATTAGGCATAGGCCAACAACTCACACCCTATACACCAAGATAATGTCAAAATGGATTCAGAGTAAAGGGTGATGCTATAAGCAAATTAGGAGACAAAGGGATCGTTTACTTGTCAGATCTTTGGAGAAGGGAGAAATTTATGTCCAAATGAGAAATAGAGAACATTATGAAATTCAAAATAGATAATTTTGATTATATTAAATTAAAAAAGGTTTTGCACAAACAAAACCAATATAGCCAAGATTTGAAGAGAAACATAGAGGTGGGAAATAATTTTACAGTTAGTGCTTCTAATAAAGGGTTCATTTCTAAAACATATAAAGAACTGACTCAAATTTAGAGGAATATAATCCATTACACCATTGATAAATGGTCAAAGGATATCAAAAGACAATTTCCAGGCAAAGAAATTAAAGCTATTTCTAGTCATATGAAAAAATGCTCTATATCACTACTGATTTGAGAAATGCAAATTAAGGCAACTCTGAGGTAACACTTTACAAACTGGCTTAGATGATAGGAAAAGATAATGATGAATGTTGAGGGGAATGTGGGAAAACTGGGACACTAATGGATTGTTGGTGGAGTTGTGAAGATCCAGCCATTCTGGAGAGCAATTTGGAACTATGCCCAAAGGGCTATAAAAACCCTGTGATCCAGCAGCGCCTCTACTAGATCTGTCTCCCAAAAAGATCATAAAAGAGGGGAAAGAACCCACATATGCAAAAATTTTTACAGCAGTCCTTTTTTATGGTGCTAAGAAACTGGAAGCTGAGTGGATGCCCATCAGTTGGGGAATGGCTGAATAAGTTATGGTATATGAATGTAATGGAATATTATTGATCTATAAGAAGCAATCAGCAGAATGATTTCAGAAAAGCCTGGAAAGACTTACATGAATTGATGCTGAGTGAAGAGAGCAGAACTAAGAGAACACTGTATACAACAATAACAAGATTATGAGAGGTTCAGCTGAGATGGAGACTTGGCTCTTTTCAACAAGGAGATGATTCAGGACAATTTTAATGGATTTGTGATGCACCCAGAGAGAAGGCTATGGGGACTGAGTGTGGATCACAGCATGGCATTTCCACTTTTTTTGTTGTTGTTGTTTGCTTGCTTGCTTGTTTTTTTTTTCTTTCTTATGTTTTCTTTTTTCCCTTTTAATTTGATTTTTCTTGTACATCATGACATATATAGAAACAGTTTTATAGAAGAATTATACCTGTTTAACCTGTATCAGATTACTTGCTATCTAGGGGTCTACCTTATAGGTTATTGTAAAAAATGAGATAATAACTGATATATAGTAGGTGTCATAGATGTTAACTGTTATTACCAGAGAAAAAACTAAATGCTTGATAATTGGGAAGAAAAACATTTTTAAAGGGAAAGAAAAAAGATGCATGTTAGCCTTGGAGACAGAGGACCGGGATTAATATCCTGACTTTGCAGCTTATTACTGAAGTAACTTTGTGTTATTCACTAAAACTTCTTGCCTCAGTATCCTCATCTATAAAATGTTTGAGTGGATGACCTCTGAGATCCTGTCTACCTCTTAACATATGAAACTACAAAAGCCATTCAATAAATCAACTGAATCTGATAGTATATGCAATTTTCCACACCCATAATTCACCACATTTATAAAATCCAAGACTTAGTGAAAGGAAATTGAATGCTAATTCAGTATAATGATTTCCCTCTTGCTGGAAATTTACCACCTTCCCTTATTCACAGAGATAGGATACAATAGGTCCTCCTTAATCTTAGTGCTTTCCTTCTCTACAATTTATTCTGTATATCTCTTATTTGCAGATAGTTGTTTGCATGATATTTCTTCCATTAGACAGTGAGCTCCTTGAGAAGCACACAATAGGTGCTTAATAAACAACAGTTGCCTGAAATGCCGCATCTAATGTAAGACTCAGCAGAAAGCTGGTTTTGCAAAAATGTTTTTCCCCTTCCTATTAATTTTGTTGTCGTGACAATAAATCCATGAGTAGGGAGATGGCAACTGATGCTTTTGGAAATGAAGACACACTCAGGAAGTGTTGTATTAAAATTCATCTCTCCCTTTCTGGGCCTTAGTCTCCTCCTCTGTAAAATGAGAGGATTGTACCAGATGGCTTCTGAGGTTCCTTTGAGTTCTAGACCTAGAATCCTATTCATGACCTTAGGTAAGTCCCTTCCCCTCCCTGAGCTTCAGATTCCTCCTCTGCAAAATGAAAGTGTTGGGCTCTATGTCTTTTGAGGTTCCTTCCAGCTCTAGTTCTAGGAGTCTATGTGTTAACTTTAGGACAAATAACCCACCCTCTCTGGTCTTGAGCTTCCTCATCTGTAAAATGTTGGACTAGAGGCTTCAAAAGCTATGATCCTATGTGTGGCCTGGAGAAAACCCTTCTTGATCAATAAACATTTATTAAGTATCTGCTGTGTCAAGCAGCCAAAGAGGAGATTCTTTTCCTTAATTACTACCCAGCCTTAATCACTGAATGGGTTTGGCCTTTGTCAGACTGAGACCTATTGAAGACCTTAGCTTAAAAACCTAAGGTTTTTTATCCCATTTTATCCAGGGCCATCTCTGGTCGTCTTGATCTCTATCTGGCCACTGGCCCCAGATGGCTCTGGAGGAAAAAGTGAAGCAGGTGATCTTGCAAAGCCCTCCCTTACTGAAATCCAATTCACTTGCACATCATATCACCTCCCTGATGTCATGGTCCTCCTTGAGATCAAAGGACAAACAACAACAAACATTTGCAAAGGGCTAGGCATTGTGCTAAGCTCTGGAGATACAAAGAAAGGTAAAAGACAGTCCCAATTCTCAAGGAGCTCACCTTGGAATGGGAGAGGCAATATGCAAACAATTAAGTACAAATTACATACAAGATAGATAAATCATCAACAGAGGCACTAGAATTTTTGTTGTTGTTGTCAACTCTCCTTTTTTTATTTTTGATGCTGGCAATTTAGTTTTCCTTTTTTTCTTACAAGCTAATAGTTCATTTTGGGTTTTTTCTTTTTTTGTTTTTAATTAAAGCTTTTTATTTGTATAACATATGTATGGGGTAGTTCCCCAGCATTGATCTTTACTAAGCTTTCTATTACAAATTTTACCCCCAGTCCCCTCCCCTCCCCTAGATGGCAGAAAGTCCACGACATGTTAATAATGTTGAAATACTTGACAAGTTGTGCAAGAAAAATCCTGTCTACAAGAAAAAAAAAGAAAATCAGAGAAAGGAAACACAATGCAAGCAAACCTCAATAGAGAACATGAAAATATTACGTTGTGGTCCATATTTCATTTCCCTCTCTCTGGGTGTATATGGTTTTCTTCAGTGAACAAGTGGAACTGGTTTGAGACAATTCTTTGTTGCAGAGAGCCATGTCCATCAGAATTGATCATCATGTAATACTGTTGTTGCTGTGTATAATGATCTCCTGGTTCTGCTCACCTCACTCAGCATCAGTCCATGCAAGTCTCTCCAGGCCTCTCTGAAATCGTCCTGCTGGTCATTTCTCACAGAACAATAATATTCCATAACATTCATATACCATAATTTATTCAGCCACTCTCCAATTGATGGGCATCTAGATGGCACTAGAATTAAGAGGAAGTATAAAAGTCTTCCCATAGAAGCTGGCATTGTAGCTAGGACTTGAAGGAAGCCAAGAGATAGAGCTGAGGAGAGAAAGCATCCCAGGCGTGGGGGACAGGCAGTGAAAGGGCCTGAATTTGAGAGATGGTGTTTTTTGTTTGAAGAACAGCAAGGAGGCCAATGTCACTGGATCAGAGAGTACTTGGGGTAAATGTAAAGTGTAAAAAGACTAGAAGGGTTGGGGTGGGGGTACTTTGAAGGTCTTTGAGACACAAACAATGGATTTTATATTTCATACTGGAAGTGACAGGGAACCATTGGAGTTGATTGAATGAGAGAAGTGGGGAAGGAGATGATATACCTGAGGAAGATCACTCTGACAGCTAAGAAGAGAATGGACTGAAGAGGGGAGAGACTTGTGGCATACGTCCATGCAGCAGGTCCTTGCAATAGTCCAGGCATTAGATCTGCACCAGCATAATGGCAGTGTCGGAAAAGAGAAAGGAAAATATTCAAGAGATGGGATGAAAGTAAAATCCATAGGCCTTGGCAACAGATTGGATATATGAGGGTAAGAGAAAAAGGGGAGTCAAAAATGACAAGTAGCTCAGGAGCCTGAGAGACTGGGAAAATACTGGTAGCTTCATAGCAATAGGAAAATGAGGAAGAGAAGAGAGTTGGGGGGAAGGGAAATAATAAGTTCAGTATTGGATAAGTTGAGTTTAAGATGTCTATGGGCCATTCAGTTCCAGATGTACAATAGGCACTTGGATATGAGCAACTGGAGGTCAGCACAGAGGTTAGGGCTGAATGAGTCGATTTGAGAATCATCGGCATAACTGAATCCAAGGGAGCGAATGACATCACCAAGAGAAAGGATATAGAGGGAAGGAAGTGCAGGGACTTAGCATAGCCTACTTTCTCAAGTTTACACAGAAAGCGGATGATAATTAGGGAAGAAACAAGTGAAGATTTTTGAAGGTGGGAGAGACAGTAAGGAAGCAGTAGACAGAAAAGATTGAAGATAAGTGAGTGGAGATAATAGAGGCCTTGTAGCTATTTCTATAAAATGACGTGGATGGACAAATGGCCTCTGAAGTCCCCTCCAGCTTTAAAGCAACATTTCTACAAGTGTCCTTGGATTAGTGATTTTGCCTGGGTCTGTTTTTGTCTCTAAAATGAGTGAGTTGGATAAGCTTGTCCCTGATTTCCATTCCAACTCTAGATTTATGAGCCTAAATGTTGACCTCCACTCCTGGATCACTGCCTTGTCATGAAGGAGCTTACTCAATGAAACCATGAACTATGCCAATAGGGATTACCCAAGATGGACAGACAAGTCACTGTGGAAAATTCTGACAAAATTTTGACACTGGAGAAGGAAATGTCAAACCACTCAGAATCTTTGCCAAAAAACCCCATGTTTGGTATTAAAATAATTAAAAATATGAAACCTGAAGATGAGCCCCTCTGGTCAGAAGGTATCCAACATATTATTGAGTAAGAGCAGAGGGGCTAAAGCCCAAAGGAAGCTCAGCTATGGATGTGTCTGATGATAAAAGGCAATCTGATGCTGTAAAGACCAATATCACATAGGAACCTGGAATGTAAGATCTATGAATCAAGGTAATCTAGAGATAATCAAACAAGAAAAAGAAAGATTTTAACATCAACACCTTAAGAATCGATGAACTTAAATAAAGGAGAATGGGTGACTTTAATTCAGGTTATCCCTACATATGCTAGTGTGGGCAAGAATGCCTTAGAAGAAATGGAATAGTCCTCATAGTAAAAGGGTGAGAAAAGCAGTACTGGGGTATCATTTCCAAAATGACAGAATGAATCCAGGGCAAACCATACAGCATCACAGTAATACAAGACTTTGCTCCAAACACAGACACCAAAGAGGCTAAAGATACTAAATTCTATTAAGACCTACAAATTCTTCTAGAAATAACATTTTAAAATTTGTCACATTCATCAGAGGGAATTAGAACACTGAAGTAGAAAACCAAAAGATAATCAGGATGACAGACAAGTTTGGCCTTTGAGTACAAAAAGAATCAGGGCAGAGACCAAAAGAGTTTTATCAAGACAACTCACTGGTCATAGCAAACAACCCAAAAGGCAACTCTATACATAGACATCACCAGATGGTCAATATCAAAATCAGATTGATATATAGTTTGCAGCCAAAGGTGGAGAAGGTCCAGTCAGTCAAAACAAGACCTGGAAATGACTATGGCTCAGATCATGAGTTCTTATTGCAAACTTAAGGCTTAAATTGAAGCAAGTAGGGAAAACCATCACACTACATAGGTATGACCTAAGTAACATCCCTATGACTATGAAATGGGAGTGACAAATAAATTTAAGGGATTAGATCTAATATGTGGAATACCTGAAGAACTATGGACAAAGGTTTTGGAATATTGGACAAGAGATAGCAACAAAAAATATCCCAAAGAAAATGCAAGAAAAGTAAAATAGCTGTCTGATGAGGCTTTACAAATAACTGAGGAAAGAAGAAAGGGAAAAGGAAAGGAGAAAGGGAAAGCTATACTCAACTGAATGCAGAATTCCAGAGAATAGAGCAAGGAGAGTTAAGGTTTTCTTAAATGAACAATGCAAAAAATAGGAAAAAACAATAGAATGGGAAAAATAAAAGATATTTTCAAGAGAATTAGAGATATCAAGGGAAAGTTTCATATAAAAATGAGCACAATAAAAGACAAAAAACAGAAATAGAAGATAGTAAGAGGTGGCAAGAATACACAAAAGAACTAAACAAAAAAGATCTCAATATTACTGATAACCATGATGATGTGGTTACTGAACTAGACATTCTGGAGAATGAAGTCAACTGGGCCTTAGGAAGCACTGCTAACAATAGTCAGTGGAGATGACAGAATTCCAACTGCGTTATTTAAAATCCTTTAAAGATGATGCTGTTGGAGCAGCTAGGTGGGTACAGTGGGTAGAGTACCAGCCCTGAAGTCAGGAGGATCTGAATTCAAATCTGGCCTCAGGCACTTAACACTTCTTAGCTGTGTAACCCTGGGAAAGTCACTTAACCCCAAATGCCTCAGGAAAAAAAAAGGTGATGCTATGGTATAATCTGAAATTTGAAAAACTCAAGAGTGGCCACTGGATTGGAAAAGATCAGTTCATATCCCAGTCCAAAAGAAGGGTAATGCCAAAGAATGTTCAAGTTCCCAAACAACTATTCTAATTTCACAAGCCCACAAAGTTATGCTTTAGATTATGCAAAGTAGGCTTCAGCAATTTGTGCACTGAGAAGTATCAGAAAAGCAGGCTGGTTTTCAAAGAGGAAGAAGAACTAGAGACCAAATTTTCAGCATTTTCTGGATTGTGGAGAAAGCAAGGGAGTTCCAGAAAAACATCTACTTCTGCTTCCTTAACTACACTAAGCCCTTGACTGTTGACTGGATCACAACAAAATGTGGCAAATCCTCAAAGAGATTCAAGTATCAGATCATCTTGCTTGTTTTCTAAGGACCCTGCATATGAATCAAGAAACAATAGTTACTATTATTACGATATGAACAGAGAAAAACTGATCGATTTAACTGGGAAATGAGTAAGACAAAGTTGTATATTGTCACCTTATTTATTTAACTTACATCATGTGAAACCCAGGCTGGAGGAATCATAAACTGGAATTAAGGCTGACAGGGAAAAATATCAACAATCTCAGATATTCAGATTATAATCATGTGACTTACCCTCTTCCCCTCTCAGAAAGAAGCCCAACCAAATATTAGCAGATATCACCAGTTCCTGAACTATTCTGTTTGTATAGTGACTGTGAGGATGGAACTCTTTTGTCTATCCCTCAAACTTCAGTACATCTTTAAACTACCTTTTGAGATATTGAGGAGCATATCTTTAGAAGATCTGGGATCTGATCTGCCAGATAATATTCCATTTGGCTTCTCTTTGATTCCCCCCCTTTGAGCTTCCCAGCACTTCTTTTCCTCCTTGATCCCCCTTCCCTCTTGAATTTGTTATGTCTGGGAAACCCTAAGGCTATATTTCTCCTATAAAAAAGACCTGATTCTGATAAAGATCTTTGCTAAATTCTTTTCAAGACTAAGCCCACTATGAAGTTAATCTCTCTCCTCATAGTGCCTTCCCTCTAATGGCATCTTTCTCCTCACTCTAGCTAACTCTGCTTTAGTCTAACTATATGTTCTCCCAACTCTATTTCATATTCACCACTCTTTTTTTTTTTACTTTTTTATCATTTTCTCTTTTTCTGGTTATAAATTTATATTAATTTTTTATATATTTCTTTATGAATCATGCAGGGAGAGAAAAATCAGAGGAAAAGGGAAAACTCATGAAAGAAAGAAAAAAAACAAGAAAAAGGGAAAAAAGTGAGCATAGCATGTGTTGATTTACATTCATTCTCCATAGTTCTCTCTCTGGATGCAGATGGTATTTTCTATTGTCTTGGATTACTGAACTCCTGCGAAGAACCAAGTCTTTCATACATGATCATTGCACAATCTTGCTGTTACTATATTCCTGGTTCTACTTATTTTGCTCAGCATTAGTTCATGTACATCTTTCTAGGCTTTTCTAAAATTAGCTTGTTCATCATTTTTTAAAGAACAATAATATCCCCTTACTTTCATATACCACAACTTATTCAGCCATTCCCCAAATGATGGACATCTATCTACTCATTTTCCAATCTTTGCCACCACAGTTGCACATGTGGGTATTTTTTCCTCCTCTATGATTTCCTTGGGACCTAAACCCAGTAGTAGCACTATATGCACAGTTTGATAACCCTTTGGGTATATTTCCAAATTGCTCTCCAGAATATTTAGCTCAGTTCCCAACTACCCCAGCAATACATTACTGTCCCAGTTTGCCCACATCCCCTCCAACATTTATCATTATCTTTTCCTGTCGTCTCAAACAACTCTGAGGTACCCCTTCACACCTCTCAGATTGGCTAAGGTGACAGAAAAAGATATTTCCTATTCCTAGTGTGTATTGTATCCCTTTATTTTTCAGTAACCTATTCCCCTAAATAAATCTACCTTTTACCAAAGAGAATGGCCAGTGTGAATTTGTCACATTTATTTCAAACAAGGACTTGCTACCCTGCCAAAAACTAAGATGATGGCAACCCATCATTTTCTAGCAAATAGAAGAAAAGGAAATAATAGAACCTGGGTCGGGCTCAGAGATTACTGCAAACAGAAACTACAATCACGAAATTAAAAGCCATTTGCTTCTTGGAAGGAAATCTGGACAACATACTAAAAAGCAGAGACAAACACCTAGGTCCTAGTCAAAGCCCTGGTCTTCCCAGTAGCAAGGCAGGGCCAAAGGGTCCTTGCTTTCAGGTCGTGGTGCTGGAGAAGGTTTTTGACAGTCCCTTGCACAGCAAGGAAGCAAAGTCAGCCAATACTTAAAGAAATGAAGGCAGTCTATTCCCTAGAAGGTCAGATACGGAGGGCGAAGCTTAAATTACTTTGGTCACATAATGAGAAGAGAAAAGTCATTAGAAAAGGGAAAGATCAAAGACAAGAGGCCAAGGGGACTGGCAGGGCCGGGGAGGAAACAATGAACATGAGTTTGGGGAGACTTTGGGGAGAGGGGAGGAGGGAAGGGCCTGCTGTGCTATATAGACCATGGGCTCAAGTAAAACCGGACCCGCCTGAAGGAACGCACAGCAAGTACAGAGCTTGGGCAAGTCATTTCACCTTGAGGTAGTTTTCTTGTCTGTCAAATTAAAGGGCTGGGCTAGTTGGCCTCTCACACTGCTCCCGGGTCTAGATTTAAAACGGTGGTTCTAAAAGCGGCCTTGGGCCGCAGGTCCCGGAAGCACGACTCCAGGGAGGATTTCAGGGAAGCCCACCGGAGCGCCCCAGGAGGCCAGGAGTCCGCGCGCCCCGGACTACGTGCACCGGCCCTGCAGCCTGACCAATGAGCTGCCGACTTGAGGCCGTAACTGCAGGCCGCGAACCGGTCGGGCATCACACACGCGCCGCGCGCGCGCGTCACAGGGGGTCGGGCCGTTTGCAGCCTCCACGTTCTCTTCTCCAGGTGGACCGCGCGTCCAGTCCCCGGAGCACGCTGGGTGACGCGACGTCGCCAGGCCGGCCGCCTAGCGCTCACTGGCCCCGCCCTCCCCTCCCCTCCCCTCCACCTCCCGCCTCCTCCCACCCGCCTCCCGCCGCTCACAGCTTCCTCTTTCTCCTCTTCCTCCTCCTCCTCCTCCTCCCCCTTCTCCTACTTCTCCTCCTCCTCCTCCTCCTCCTCCTCCTCCTCCTTCTTCTCTTCCTCCTCCTCCTCCTCCTCCTCCTCACCCTCCTCCTCACCCCGCCCTACCCTGCCCTGTCCTCCCCCCCCTCCGGGCCCCGCCTCCGAGAAGCCGGCCCCACCTGGGAGCGCTGCCGGGGGTGGGGGGTGCGGTGCCTGACGGACTGACAGACTGCCCCATCCTGACCAGAGGAGCTGCGGTGGGACTCCTGAGAGCACCCTGCCTTCCTCCCACCCACCGGCCTCCAGCCTCCTCGCCGGTGAGTGCTGGGGCCCCGCCCCTGCCCCGTGGGGGGCGCTGTTTGCGAGGGGTGGGAGCGCTGGAGGGAAGCGTCGCCCCCCTCTCCCCAGTTTTCTTTGAGCCTTTCCCCTCCCCCCTTATCTTTTTCGAGATACTCCCCTCCCTCCCTGCACCTCCTGGAGAGACACATGCAGACCCATACTCCACACAGCGCGCGTGCGCGCGCCTTCCTCCCTCCCACCCTTCCCCTCCTCTTGTACTTTCTCTCCTCCAAACCCCTCTGTCAGTTTTACGAGGCTTTCCGTTCCCTCCTTCCTGTCTGCACCGAATTGATTCCTGGGCCTAGGACTCAGTCCCTTTGCTCTTGCCTTCCTGGGAAAAGGCCTCTCATTTAGGAAAGTTTGGAGAAATTGTTTTCCCTTTTTCTTCCGAAGAACACACTGCTCTTAATGCGGTGGTCCCCCCCCCCCTTCTTTCCTTGCCATCACCATCACCATCATAACACCTTCCCTTCTCTCTCTCCCCACTTCCCATCCCCAGTAGGTGATCTTGGTGTTTGAAGCAAAATTCTGATACCCGTTTTGGCCACTGTCAAGCCAGATGTCCACTTGGAATAGTCATTTATTATGGACCAGAAATCCGAATTATAAAAAACGTTTGTAGCAGCCAGCCCTTCACACACACAGGAAGGTAGTTGTGTCACCTGGCAGTTCAGCTCACCTTTTTCTCCTCCATAACTACGTTTATGCAGCAAGTGGCTCTGGGAGATTGCCCAACCCGGAACTCCCTCCTGCCCCATCCCTTTCTGCCCAACATAGCTTCTCCACACCCTTTACCACTCTTCAGGTGAAAAAGGGAATTTTTTTTTTTAAAGAAAGAAAATGGAGGGGGGGGAATGATTACAGAGGTTGTATTTTAGATTATAAAGTATGGGTTGGTGGTGAGGTAGAGGGGCATTTAGGGCAGGTAAATTATCCCTTTCATCTGAAGGAGAAAAGGACAGATTTTTAATGACTTATTTCTGAAATTCATAGAAGGAAGTACCGGGAAGGTTACCATATCGTGCTAGTCAGGAAACTGGCCTTGGGTGTCAAGAAGCCTGCCCAGCCATTAAATCTTTGTGACCTCCAAGAGAATCACTTACCCTAACTTTCCTTCTGTCCAAAGAGGGAAGTTTGGGCCAGCTATATCTGTAAAAAAAAATCCATCTCCCTCTGACATCTAAGGATTGCAATAGGCATCCAAAGGGAATAAACAGAAGACTAGAAGTGAGCTTTAATTTTGGTAAAATCAGGAAGTCTGAGGAAGACATTCACCTTTTGGTAGCATAAATATTATTAGATTGTTCTTCTGTAACTATTTTGACAGAACCTTGATTTTATTTCTAATCAGAATGTTGATGTAGACTTTTCTATAGTGCCGTGGCACCATGGAGTAGTGGATAGAAAACTCTGAAGACAAGAAGACCTGGGTTTAAGCGTGGGCACACGTAGCGTGGCAGAGTGGCCCTGGTCAAGTCACTTATAATGCTGTAGGCCACTTTCTAAAACGATATAAATTGCATTGATTCCGTTTCTTCATCTAGGATTTCCCTAAACCAATAAAGTTTCAGGTCTGGTCCCTAACTAAAAGATTGTCGATTTAGTGCTAGAAGGTATCTTAGACACCATCCATTCTACCTTCCTCATTTTACAGAGGAAGAAAGGAGACCTAGAGAAATAAAGTGGCTTCATCCATGGGATTCTAGGTTTAAGGAGGAGGAAAAGCGCTCAGTGGCTATGCAGGCCAATCCCTTTCTTCTACACATGAAGAACCAAGGTTCCAGAACATTAAAATGACTGGGCCAAAGCTATATATTGTCGACTGAAATTTGAGCAGTCCTGACTCTAAATCTGGTATGCTTTCAGTAATATCCTGCTCCCTTGAAATTCTTTGGGTCCTGCCATCCCACCGAAGTAGTTTCTTGGGGTCATTTTTCTGAAAGCACTCTCCTTTCATCTTAAATGGAAGGAGGAAAATGGTACTTTGAAGATCCTGCCTTTGTCTCTTAAAACCAGCGTCACTTTAGGCAGATCATTTTCCCTCCCTGGGCCTCTTCTGGAAAATGAGAGGATTAGACAACAGTAGCCTCTGGGAGCCCTTCTACCTCTGGATCTAGGATCCTTTGTGTCACCTCCGGCAAGTCACTTCCCTTCTGTGGACCTCACTTTCCTCCTCTGTAAAATGAGAGTTGGATTCGATGATGTCTAAGGTTCCTTCCAACCCAAGGGCTAGAAGCCTATATATAAGTGGCCATCAGGATCAGCTGTTTATTAGATTCCTCCTTATGTTGATATTTCCTCCTTTTGAAAAAGAGCAAAAAGGTGGGTAATAGTCAAATAACTACAACATGGGCTGTCGGGCTCAACAAACATGGCATAGAAAGAAAACCAAAGTGTCAGTCCAGGTGCTACCTACCAACTTGCTGATTCATGATGAATTTACCTCTTGTCTTTCATTTTTTAGGAGTAAAGACAGTGCCAGTACATTTGGATAAAATTCGACATAATAAGAAATCACTTTAAGGTTGGCAAAGCACTTTACATTTCAATCAATCAGCAGGTATTTATTAAAAATCCACAATGTGCCAGGCACCACTGGGCACTGGGAATACAGGAAATAGAAAATGAAATAGTCCCTTCTGTCAAAGGACTTACATGCTATCTATTAGATGATCTTTTAAATTGTTTTCAGTTAATAAGCATTTATTTTCCTCTTTCCTGTCTCCCCCCACCAGCCCTGAAAAAAAGGTAAAACAAACCTTCTGTAGCAAATATGCATAATCGTGTAAAACATATTCCCACGTTGGTCGCATCCAAAATATTAGATCCCATTTAAGCCTTATGGGAACACTGACTGATAGATGCTATTGTTGTCTACATTTTACATGTAAGGAAATTGAGGCTCAGAGGTATTAAGTGACTTGCCCAGAGTCATACAGATGACAAGCATCTGGAACCAGGATTTGAACCCAGGTCTCCCTGTCTCTGTCTACTACTTTTTCTTTCAAAGCTTCCTCATAATAAAGTCAAGGAACTAGATTCACTTAGATAGAGTTTAAGAATCAGTCAGTTAACAAGCACTTATCATGTGCCTGGCATTTCCATTGCAATTCTGTCCTAGAGAGAAGGTATCCATCAAGGCTCTGACTTTACCCAGTAATTGTATACAATTGGAATATAGACTGTTATAATAACTACATTGCAGTGGCCATATTTTCCAAAGCAGAGATCCAGATATATAGTCAGACAAAAAAAGATATTTTTTTCCTTCAAGGCCTTGTTAAAAATATGTTGTCTTTCTTTGCAATCTAGGAATCATGTGGCCACTGTATGTATGTCTTCTATAAAATAACCCAGTAATTGTCATTTTAGACCTTCTAAGGCTATAAGAGCAATATTATATGAGCAAATAGAAAATGAAATGACTAGACTATGCCTTTCCATAAGGTATCTGAAGGGTCTTTTTCTTCTTTATAGGAAAAATGCTTTTTGAAAGCAGTTCATTTTTGAAGGGTATGATGCTTGGAAGCATCTTCTGTGCTTTGGTTACTATGCTAGGACACATTAGGATTGGTCATGAAAATATAACTCATCATGAGCACCATCACCTTCAAGCACTTAGCAAAGAAGACTTTTTGAAAATTTCTGAAGCTGAACGCATGGAACTTGTTAAGAGTATTCGTGTATACTGTATGATACTTGTCAAACCCAAAGATGTGGGTCGTTGGGCTGCTGTGAAAGACACTTGGACCAAACACTGTGACAAAGTAGAGTTCTTCTGTACTGAAAGTATTAAGGTGTTTGAGTCAATTAATCTTGAAACAAATGACATGTGGACAATGATGCGAAAAGCATATAAATATGCTTATGATAAGTATAAAGACGAATACAACTGGTTCTTCCTTGCCCGACCTACTACATTTGCTGTAATTGAAAATTTGAAGTTTTTCTTGTTGAAAAGAGATGCGACACAACCATTTTATATAGGCCATACTGTAAAATCTGGAGAGCTTGAGTATGTGGATGTTGAAGGAGGAATTGTCTTAAGTATAGAATCACTAAAAAGACTGAACGGCCTTCTCAGTGACCCCGAAAAGTGTCCTGAACAAGGAGGTATGATTTGGAAGGTATCTGAAGATAAGCAGCTAGCAGTCTGCTTGAAATATTCTGGAGTGTTTGCAGAAAATGCTGAAGATTCCGAAGGAAAAGATGTATTTAACACCAAATCAGTTGGGTTTCTTATTAAAGAGGCAATGTCTAATAACCCCCAGCAAGTAGTAGAAGGATGCTGTTCAGACATGGCTGTCACTTTTAATGACCTGGCTCCAAACCAGATGCATGTGATGATGTATGGCGTATACCGGCTTAGGGCATATGGACACACTTTTAATGATGCATTAGTTTTCTTACCTCCAAATGGGTCAGACAATGACTGAGCTCTAGAAGAAGTCAGTGTATAGAGGGCATAGAACATGCAATGATTTGCCATTGCATTTGGTAACAACTGCACGTCCACACATTAGCAGGTTGTTGGGGGGGGGGGCTGTTTGTTTTTTAATTTGTGGGAATTGGTGTGTTTTGGCATATAATAAGGTTTTACAAAATGGGGTATTTTTTTCCTAAAACTTTTTTATAAAAGTTTCTGGCTTTCAACTATGTTGGAAAGAAAAATCTTAAGAGTAAGGCTTATGTGAGCAAATGACCAGATTTGTAAGGGGTATTTGCAAATATTTATATGACACTTCCAAACAATCACTATTTGGGAAATCCAGTGTAAAATATATATATATATATATTTTATACATTTTTTTTTTTGCTGAGGCAGTTGGGGTTAAGTGACTTGCCCAGGGTCACTAGGGAATGTTAAGTGTCTGAGACCAGATTTGAACTCAGGTCCTCCTGACTTCAGGGCTGGTGCTCTATCCACTGCACCACCTAGCTGCCCTGTAAAATATATTTTTGCTAAATTTTTTTTATTGTAGAAAGGTTTCTTTACAACATTTCTTGCTAATATCTTTCTATCTTTCTAAGATATGCAAATCAAACATAAATTAAGTCACTGGACATAAATTTGCTATTCAAGTAGGCCTTTCAGCTGGATATTTATTTTTTTGATGGCACACATACTGAGCTTTGACAAGTGCCAATGGATTTGCCTTCTCAAATTAAGCAACTAAGTCAACGTACTTAAGCAAACTTAATAAACATGAAATTTTTGTATCACAACAAGTGGCTGCAAGAATCATTTAACCCTTATGGTTCTAATCTGGTGACATCTGTGGGTGCTGAAGCTAGACTCCTAGAAATTTCGGTGTGGTTGCCACACTCCCTCATGTAGGTACTGAAACTGAGCAGTGCATACACCCACATCCTGCTCCTCTTCCTCTAGTTCACGTGGTATGATTGTGAGTGGTGTCCCTGCTAATCAAACATGCAACTTGGCTGAAAGTCCATCAGTTGAGGTTCATGCCTGCTGAGCCAGAGATCACATTGGTGACTGCAGAACAGGTCTCAAGCCATCTCGCTTCACTCAGTTGCTCATAATCTGTCCCGTGTGGTGACTGACTGCATGTTTCACTCCATATTTGGTTAGCCAGGGGGTGGGGGGGGATTTGCCTCCCTTCTCATGTGGACATCATCATTCTCCATTGGATCGGTACAACAGGGCCTTACAACTGTAAAGCTTCATCTAGTGTGGAATATAGCACTGAAGCATACCACATCTGGGGTCGGCTCCCCCTCTAATCTGGCCCGTGCACCTGGTTTTTTATGATGTAATCCTGAATGACGTATTGCATCAGGTCAATAAAGCCCTGTATGGTTTAAGACCAGGACATCTTAGAGCTGAATATTTGCCTTAATCATCTTTAGAGTTTTAATGGTTGTCAACTTTAGCCAATCAGAGGCAGAGCTGTTTCCCAAAGAGGGCCCCAGGCTCCTGCGTTTCCTTCTTCCATTATATGTTGCAATAAAATAAAAATGAAACCTTCCAAGAATTGTGGGAAGCCCTGGGTTTTAATCTAGCATCCTCCAGCAGCCAGGTTCTCCAGGTTGGGGGCTTTAAGATGCTGATTTGTTTTTTCTTAATGATAATTTAAATACTCTTAAAACAAAACACTCCTAGTACTCAACAGCTTTGATTTTTACCATGGGTCACGTGTGTTCCCTGTGTACCTAGTGATGTCTAGTATCCCTCACAACCAATCGCTCATGATGTGCAGGTGTTACCCTTTGTCAACAACACCAGCAGTTTGAGGAATTTCTACTATATCTGTAATCGAGTATGCTAGTGGACTGTTAGGTCTGGTGACGCACAAGAGTCAAATCTTAATAAGTATTTCAGAGACTGTAATCCATTGTTGAATTTACTGACAGCCTTGCACTGTCGGCATTGTATTTGAGCCAATTAGTCCTCAGAATATTAAATGACCCTTCCTGCCACATAAGTATAACTTCCAGTTTGCCTTAAAGATTTATGTGTCTCTTTGTATCCACTGTAGTTTTGTAGATAAAAGCCTGTACCAATAACTCAGAAAATAAAGCTGTCAAGGCCAAGGTCACTGGTTTTTCTCTCCATACAGAAAAGTGCTCTGGTCCATAGCCACAAACTACTGCTCGGACCCAAGCCAGCTAATTCATTTTGTGTTATTGGTCACTGAGGGTCTCGGTGAGTGTATGGATGACCCAGTGCAAACCTAGCCTCACTTTATGTGGTAGATCTGCTCCTAAAGGATTGCATGTAAATCATCTGACATGTACTGTACCAGAAACCCCCATTTTAAAAATTCCTTTCTGCTGAATCCTTTGTAAAAGAAAATCAGCCTTGGGTAATATGACTTTAATCAGTCACTCTCCAATCCATTCGTAAAGTCATATTTTTTTCATTGAAGCCACTGGAAAAGACATATCTTACTGATGGTGACCCAGTAACGTCATCATCATGCGTTGACTCATTTTTTATTGTACGGGTTGTATGTATTAGCTGTATGCTGGAAGAGTTCTTGTTGAACATGTTTCTATATTGACTCTCATCTTCCATTGACGTCATTATAATTTCAGAGATGTGCCCTGGCAAAGCTTGAGTAAAATAAAAATTTCAATTAAGAACCCTAATAACTGTTTCTATGACCTTCATTTTGTCCGTCTGCAATTCGGTTCCATTCAACAAGTATTTCTTGAGTGACTGAGCTCAGACCTTTGCTAAGTTCTGTGAGGGAGACAAAAGGAATGTTTCCATACTGGCAGAAGTGCAGCAAACAGATAGTCAAGCCACATGATTTTTGTACACTTAGTAAAATTAAAGTGTACCCCACAATTCCCAGACCATCAGTAATTTTTACTTGCTCTGGGGGACTTGTATATAATCATATTGGCTATTTCATTACTCTGGCATTTTGGCAAAAGCCCTACCAGAAAAAGCCCACCCTCAAAGCAATCCTCTGACTGATATAGCCCTCGCCTAGGGCTTTGTTTTAGGAATGGAGAAATTCTGACCCTCTTCAGATGCCCCGGGCTCTGCACCTGAGGGAATAACTGGTCCAGGGTCGATGGAGACCTTCTTTATTCTTACTCCTTCTTTCTTCCAGAAATAGAACAGAGAAGCCCAAGTCGGTGAGAGGAAAGGAGACTTGGATTTCCCCAACTGGCCTTGTGGGAGCTTTCTTGCTTTCATCATTTGGCACTCTGAAACATTTCACCTCTACTGGGAAATTGGGGGTTTGGGGGAGGTGTTACTCCCTGTCTAAGTTTCTAAGCAGTTCCAGATGTGAGATGTTTGAAGTACCTTCAAAAAGTTGCGTCCAGTTTTTCTGGCTGGAGAATCAGGGTACTGTACCGCTGTAGCCCTGGCTTCCTTTGGCAACTGGGGCTTGATTTCACTGTTCATTGGTCCCTTCCTTCTCTCTTCACATTCAGAATCAATTATTAGATTTTCCTCCTTATGCTTGATCACTAGATCTGGTGCAAAATTAGGTTTAGCCTGCTCTCAGCATCTAAGTACCCCAGCTCCTGCCCCTCTGGTCAATTTCATTATCCCCTGGCCCCTTTTCTCTATTTGCCTTGTGTATTGCCAACCTCAGAGTACCTGACAGCCCTGCCTTTGTGCTAGGATGTAGAAAACTTTGCAAACACTAATCCTTCCACCATCTTTATACCAACAGCATTTTCCCTCTTACCAACTGGTTATAATCCACCATAAAAGCCATCCCCTTCTCTCCTTTGTAATGGCTCCATTTCAAAGGTAGTTTGTATTGCCACAAATAACAGTGATGGCACTTGAGAAAGGTTGGACCTCAACCTCTCTAATAGATATCGCTTACTCTAAGATTTCCAAAGATCTTAATGATGCTACCTATTTGGCCAAAGAAAGGAGCAAAGTCCCATGTCCCTTTAGAGCAAGTCAAGTACTATAAACAATACCTCTCATCTTGCCTATTGAAATAACCTCCTAAATGGGCTCCCTACCTATCTTCCCTCTTGGATCTCTTTTCCACACAGCTGTCAAACTGATCTTTCTGAAACACAGATGTGATCATAACACTCCTCTGCTGACGAGGTGGTAAATAGCTCCCCTGATGCCATACAGTACAAACCAACATGTTTGACATTTAAAGCTTTTCACAATAATTATCTTTATATCCATTTCATATTTTTCTCTCTCCAATACTCTATTCCCTTCTCAGTCTTCCTTCCTGATAATTGCAATTGGTAGTAATTTACCTTCCATACTATTTTGGGTTTTCTTAGTATTATCTGGATAAATCTTGTTTCTTCAAATCCCTCTTGCTTTAGATTTTCTCTTGGGATCAGAGGCTCACCCAAACTTTCAGATGATCTTCCCCAGGTCAAAACCTGAAACAGGAAGGTAAGATAGCATCAGCAAAGGGTTAACATTTGATGAATTATTTAAAAAGAAAATCTGCAGCAATTATAGAAACCTTGCTAACTCTGGTAAGCCCAAGGTACAAATGCTTTTTTTTAAAGCACCTTCTGCCAAACACCTACTAATCCTGTGCTATCAAGTTTCCCCATGATGAAATGTCAAATAACAATCTTGATAGGATAATAAGTTCCAAGTGAATATTTGACAAACAAAAGATCACTTAAAATATACTAGACGAAATAGATGGGAGTTATCGTTCATAAGCTTGGTAAAGGGTCTTTTCAACTAAATGAGATAAAGATCAAATTATTTTGAGCACATAAAATTGAAAAGCTTTTGCAGGTAAAATAAGAGAAAAAGTCAATTGAGGGGAAAAAAATCTCCCCATCAAATAGAACTGATAAGGGTCTGATAGCCAAGATTCATTGGAAATGAACCCAAGTATAGGACCCAGAGCCAACTGACAATCAAAGAATGTGAATAAATGGTTTTCAAAAGAATTGCAAATCACAACTATATGAAAGAGTGCTCTAAATTACTAGTAAGAGAAATGCAAATTCAGACAACTCTGAGTCTTGATCTCACACAAATTGGTAAAGAGGCAAGCAGTCCACCTAGAAAGGGCTACCAATTGTTCCTATTCTGAAGCTTAGAATACACCAAGTAACTAATATATCCATACCCTTTGACCCAGAGATCCCAAGTCCTAAATAGTCTGGTTGTTTTTTGTCTTTTTTTTAAATAGAGTAAGTGCTCATTGATTGGGAAATGGCTAAACAAACTGTAATATACAAACATAATGAAATATCATGCTATAGAAAGTGATGTCAATGAAAAGAAATGTGGAAAGAATATGAACTGATGCAAAATGAAATAAAAAATAAACAAAGTCTACAATGACAACGATATAAATGGAAAGAACAATAAAACAAAACTAAATATTGTATAATTACAATAAACTTGTGGGTCCTATAAAAAAGTTGAGAAAATATACTTCTGGGTCAAAATTAGATATACTAATTTAAGACATACCTTTTCAGACATGACCAATGTGTAGATAGGTTGTTATTTTTAAATCATACTTTGTCTTAAACAAAAAGGCTTTTATGGGTGTCAGTTATAGAAATAAAGTTGAAAGAAAAAGAAAAATCTCCATATAGAACTTAAAATTACAAATTAGGAAACAGAAAAGTTCAGAAAGGGCTTTATTGATACTATCATGCTAAATTTAATATACACTTTTAAAAAAAAACCTGTTAATAAGTTTGCAGTTTCATATACAATTCTTTTTTTTAGTTCCTTGCATATGATCAGGCTTGTGAAGTTCACAATAAAAAAGTTTGGTTTTTTTTTAGGTAACCCTCCTAAAGCAGGGACTCCACCATTTTTGTGTCATGGACCCCTTTGGCAGTTTGGGGAAGGGTCCCCTCTGAGATGTGGTTTTTTTTCATGCATATAATATATGAGCAATTTCCCTTTGCAAAAGAAATCAACTATGTTGAAAGTTATCCAAATATATTTTTTTAAAAGCTCCTGGTCCCTGGTTTAAGAACCCCTGTTGTACAATGATAAGTTTGGAAATATGTAAACATATATTCAATTTGCCAATATTTTAACATAATTAACATGTAGTGGATATCCTGCCATCTAGGGGAGGGGTGGGGAGTTGGGGGGAAAAATTTGTAACAGAAAGCTATGTAAGGGTTATTGTTGAAGAATTACCCACACATATGTTATGCAAATAAAATTAAAAAATAATTTAAAAAAAAGAAAAAAAAAGAACCCCTGTTGTAGAGGCAATTCCTCCCTCAAAAAAGATAGAAAATGTCTTTCCCCATTTTCTTGGCAAAAGTGAGGAAACTCTTGGTGTAGGACTTTGCATATAAAATCAAGCATGGTCAATGTGTTGGTTGATCTTACTGATCTTGTTTTTATCTTTTAATCTTTGTTACAAGGGAAGTCTTCCTGGTCAGGAGAGGGAGGAGGGATACATTCAAAAATGAAGGGAGAAAAGAATCCATCAATAAAAGGAACAAAAAGGAATATTGATGGGAATAGCAGTTGAAGCTAAATGTTTAAACTCCCAGGTGAGCCCTTTCATGCTTCATAGTTTTAAAAGCTGAATAAGTCTTTGCTGTACAATGGTTTGGTAAAGATAAAATGTCCCCAGTTAATCTAGGCAAGAACAGAAGGGCTTATTTTTCAAACATTGAGTTTCATTTAATAAAATGAATATAGATTGATTGTTAAACCCTGAGCTTAGAGAGAACACATTCCTCTTTTCACAGCAAACCAGATGTCGCCAGTGGGGCTTAAATGGCTCAAGTTGATGTGGTTTACATCAGGCCAGACTTGAGTCAAGATGTGTCTCAGGTAATCATATTACCCTTTTCATTACTGGGAGAAACTGCTGTTTAATTGGGACACCTGCAGACTCAAATGTGTGCTGACCAGCATCTGGTTTTTGGTTACTTCTGAGACATTTGGGTTTCAGTGTTCAGCAGCTAATGAGATGGCGAGAGAGCAGAATTGCTTTAATAGCTCTTTCAGACCTTTTACAGACACTTAAGTTTTGAATTTAACACAAAGCTTAAGACCAACAGCTTTCAAGTTTTGAATCTATCTCTTCTTATTCTTTAATAAAGACAAGTTTAAAATGAAGCAGTTCAAATACAAAACAATACCCTGTTTATGGACTTTGGAGAGCTAGTGGGCAAAAGATAGCAGACTGGACCTGTGATTTCATCAGTGTAGAGCAGTGTTTCTTTGCCTAAGAAATTTTTACAGATATATAATATACATATTCTGGACATATATATTATATAATGCATACATATCAATAAACATACAAATCAAATATTTACTGGTAATAAATAATAATTTTGTGGCCCCACACACACACTCAATTAAAAGACCTCATATATAGTCATGACTTATAGTTTAAGAAGCTGGGGTGTAGAGCACTCACAAGTGAGTAGACTCCCTCTACCAATGTAATTTATAATCTTAGAGTTGTCTGAGGGGTCAAATAATTTGCCAAGGATCACACTGCCACTATATGTCAGAAGCATTACTCAACCCATGTCTTTATGTCCAACACTCTGTCCACTTTGCCACGCTGCCTATTCATAGGATGAATCAAAAAGAAAGCCTGCCAGGCATCTCTAGCATTATCACTTTGGGTGGGTTAGGGACTGCCACTGAAGTATGAATTGAAAGTATATCTACAATATTCAAATAAGCTTATAAATCGAGCTTAACACTAAAAGGCTTGCAAATTTGGAAAAACTGAATTCTGCCCCCAAATTTCTTAATGTTGGAGAAGTTGAGTCTACAGAAAGATGTCACAGGCCACGGGGCAGAAAGTTATTAGTCCCTCCCAGGTACCTCTCCACCCATCCAGATGTTTAACTGTAGATGGAACTTTGTGAGCAAGGATTCATTTGAGCACTCTATTGAGCAAGCGATGAAAACTCCACATCCAGGCTTGATTGCTGTAACAGTGTCTACAAAACTTTTCAGGACAATAAGCCCACACAATACACAGAACAGTCAAGTTGTTAAAATAGCAGTACAGTATGCAGAAAGTGCATCTGTATCAAGCAGAAGTGATAGGGAAGCAAAATCTTTTTTTACAAGAGAAAAATCTAAAAGCATTTTAGAAACAGGACATATTTGGAATCAGAACCTATGATCCGGTATCCTATAAAATTCTCAGGGTACCCTAACCAAGGACATTTCTGTCTGTCTCAAAAAGAATGACTGTATGTGCCATGCTCCAATGAACACCCTAATGCTCTTAGGAAGAGTAAAACAGTACGTTGTGGTTTGCCAAGTATGTGATATCTCATTTGACTGGCACATATGAGGTAAGTGCTACTACAATTAGACTCTCCTTACACATAGGAAACAAGCAGAAAGAGATCACCACTTATTTGCCCATGGTCACACAGTTAGTCTTAGATTTGGGAACTGACCTTCTTGCTTCCTCACATGATACTCCATCTCCTACCCGGAGGCCTTTACACGACCTTCCCCTGGGGCCAAAACCACATAAAGCCTTTCCTGGCAAGGTTACATCATGTATACTTTATATTAATTACTTATGGATTATTCTCTTCTGCTAGAATGAAAATTCCTTGAGCATAGAGACTGATTCACATTTTTTTTTGTCTTTCCAGTACCCGGCACACAATACACAATAAATGTTTGTTGTACCTACCTTCTGACAGATGACAGACTTCTAGTACAGAGTAAGATATATATTTTCAGACATGGACAACATAACCATTTGTTTTGTTTGAATGTTTGAATACAATATTTGCTACAAGGTTTTCTCTTTTTCTGATTTGGAGGTGGGGAAGGGGAATAGTGATAATGTTAACATGGGGAAAAAGTCATGGAGCATTTTTTTTTAATGCATAGAAAAGACAGGTCAGAAGGAATCCCATAAGCAGGATAGCTTTGAAAGTTACATGAATCTGAATTTTATTATATACTTAAAAAGGAAAAGCAAGCTATACATAAGAGATTGTGGTTTCAGGTACAATTCTTTTTCTTTTAACGTGTACATGGAAATATGCCTTTTATTTAGTGTTGGTTAAATTCAGAATTTTTAAAGCCCAAAATAAAACAAATGTGTTTGATTGATTGGGATTCAAACCCAATCTCTAACTTTTCCTACCTCCAAGACCGGTCCTCTTTCCACCAGTATCATACTGGCTGTAATGAAAATAAAAGGGAGAGCACAGTGCAGGCAGAAAAATCAAAGGGGTAAAAGGTCATTAATTCTTGAATGGTCCTTTTTACTCCCTAATGCCCAAGTGAACATTAGCTTCTAACCCAAACTCTCTACTGAGGTGGGGAGACAATTCACTTCAATTCATGATACCCAACACTGGGGGTACAAAGATGAAAAATGAAACCATTCCTACCTCAACTATCATGGGTAGGGAGAGAAGATGGGAAGGGGGGACAAGCATGTCCACATATAATACAAAGCTGTGCCAAGTAATTCCAAGTGCCATAAGGCACTTGGAGGGGGAGCGGGAGGGGAAGGGGATCAGAAAAGAAGTCCTGCCTAAGGTGGTTACTGAATCCTGCTTTGAAATGAACTAAGAGACATGGGCAAGGACTATGTGTTTTCAGATGTGAGGGACAGCCTATATAAAATCATGAACATGAGAGATGAAACATAGGGTTCAAGAATCAGCTAGTAGGCCAATTTTCTTGAAAGGGAGGGCACATGAAAGCAAATAACACCAAATAAGACCGAAAAGGCAAGTGTGAGTCTGATTGTGAAGAGCTTTCAATGCCAGAATGATGATTTTTATTTTCTCCTAACAACAAAAGTGAGCCACTGAAGATTTTTGAGTAAGGTATTAACACAGTAAAACCTCTTTTAGCAATGACATTTGGCAGCTGTATGAAGGAAGGATTGAGGAAGGAGGGAAATGGAAGGAAAATCAAATAGGAATCGAGTTGATATAGATACATTATAGATATCGATATTATGTATTATTATAGCTATATTATATATGATAGGCAAGTTGATGAAGGCCTGAACTAGATTGGTGCTGTTTGGACAGAGAGGTGTGGAGGCAATTGGTTGGATAGAAGTAAAGGAGAAGAGTCATGAAAGCCTCTGAGGTTGTGAACCTAAGTGACCAGAAGGTGTTAGTGCCCTCAAAACTTGGGGAATGTGCTGGGAAATTAAGAATTTAGGGAATGGCTAAGTTAGGAGGAGAGCTGGCTTTAGAAAGACGAATAATGAATTCCATGATGAGTATGAGAGACTGCAGACATCAGCTGAGGATGCTTATTACTGGGCAGCTAGCTAGCAATGTACGACTGAGGTACCAGAAAGAAATGAGGGCTAGATGTATAGATACTGTTTGATGTGGAAGTCTGATCACAAAACTTAAATATTTAAGCAGTAATAACTTGAGTTTAGAAGAAAAGAGCACATCAAAAAAGAACGCTTATAGGATTTGAGCACCTGTCTAATTTGCTAAACATGGAACAAAAATTTTTAATTCATTAACAGGTAAAAACAGAATGATAAAACAACCCAAGTTGATTAAATAATGGGTATTTTCAGTACCAGTCTTTTTGTTGACTTTCTCACTGTGGAAGGAAAAAAGCAAATAAACATGAATGTATTTCTGTGCTGCTTTATATACTTACCAGTGATCAATGCAAAGTTTAAAGAACAGTAGCATACCTCGTTGGCGATTATGGGGTCCTCCAACATGTAGTCATATTATTAGATTACAGATAGATATAGATAGATATGGAGCTCATGACTTGAGAGAAGCTAGATCGTGGCTCCTTCCACACATGGAAAATATCAAAAAGGGCTACATTTAAGCTTACAGCAAACTAATAAGAATAATTCATCATCAAATGGGTGACAAAGTTGTAAAAAACAACTGTGATTATACTTACTGGATATTGGTCATTTGTCTACTTTTCCTTTTCTCCCCTATTCACAAAGTAAAAAAGATATTGTTGCCCATCTAGGATAAATACTACAAATAAGGCCACTATCCAAAATTAACAGGAAAATCTGACTTTTTCCCAATTTAAACAATATTAACCATTCCAATTAGGGAAACATGGCTATTTTAAGCCTACCAGAACATCAGTGACACATTGGTAAATGTCAATAGCTTTTAATGGGCTAAGACTATTCAGAAATAAAGAGTCTGTGCTTATCTATTTGGGGCACAAATCTGTATAAGCTACTGAGCTTCCTGTAACCTTGGGAGGCTTTTGGATCTTTGGTGTTTGAGGGAGATTTACATTTCTTTGATAGACATCTTCATGCTCCCAACAGAGAGTTCATGTTGTTTTCCCTCTGCCGTTACTGCCTGAAAATATGGCTAAAAGAAATCCAATTCTAAAGTTGAGAACCCAGCAAAAGATCCATAGAAAAATAACAGCCCCTCAAATTGAGCATCAGATATTTATATGACTAGTTAAGTCACCTTCAAAACACTCCCTCCATTCTCCAATCAGTTGTTAGCATAAATAATATTCACTACCCACTACAGGCACCACATTCAGAAAGCAGTGAGCTGAGAAATTTCTTGGGCAAAAAAAAATAAAAACTGCAATACTGAAAGGGTAAATGTTCAAGTACTATAATCACCAGAATATGGATGAATTTTGTATTCCAATACCCTCATATAGCATCTTCTTTCCCCTTCCATTAAGAGGCTAGTGTACCCAAGAGTTAAGTATATATCAGTTATTATGCTGATTCTTTTCTTTGAAAAGATACTATTTGAGGCAGTTAGATGTCGCAGTAGATAGAGTACCAGCCCTGAAGTCAGGAGGACCTGAATTCAAATGTGGCCTCAGACACTTAATTCCTAGCTGTGTGACCCTGGGCAAGTCACTTAACCACATTTGCCTCAACAACAACAACAACAAAAAGATACTTTTTGATATAGGGGATGGCTCTCTCGAAGTAGAAGGAGAGATAACTAGGGAAACTAGTAATATGAAAAAAGCAAAAGACATCAGTCAAAACTTGTTTGTTTGTTAAAGTCTAGTATATCTGTCCCAGCCTTTGTAGAATTTCCAGTATGCCCTTAGAATGCCTGAAGACAAACTCAGGAAGGGACCTTGGAGAACATAATCGAACACCCTCATTTTAAAGATAAGGAAACTGATACCCAACCCAAGGTCACACTGCTAGTAAGCTGAAGCCTCAAAGCATATCTTACAAGTCAAATCCAGTGTTCTTCCCACTTTCCTTGGCTTCCTCCAGCACCATTTGAAGGTTAAAGTTAGCAAAATGCTAAATACTATCAAGTTCAATTTTTTTTAAATAAGACTATAAAATATTATGAAGATTTCTTCCTTTAAATTTAGTCAGTTATATAAACCTGACAACACATACTGAAAAGAAATGGCAAACTATGGGCATAACCAAGGTAATCAGGAATTATTCTTGTTCTCAGAATGTTTTTCAGCAGACCTTAATATGGTCAGTCTCAGAAGAATAATCGCCCAATTTACAATTTATAGACAAATAGTAACCATGACTGAGGATCCCCTCAGCTTCCCCTAGTACAGAAATTCCCTCCTGCCTAGGCAGCCAAAAGTGTTTTAAGGGGATGAGGAAGAATTTCCTTCCTAACCTGCAATCAAGGGGTCACATGAAATGTATTAGCTAAAACTATGAATTCTTTTTTTTTCTTATAGAAATGTTATAAACAGTTACCAGGTTCTCACCAAAGTTTTTAATATAGATTAAATAGTACTATTGTATCATAGCTCAGCCACTTAAAAACTGCAAGGATGTGTGATTTTCTTGATGGAGGTACTAACCCCTCCAAGCAGATCAAACCCCTCAAACCTTCATAGATAGTTTAATGAAAGTTTAATGAGATGTGACCAAGCAGGCAGACAGCAAAGGCCAGAGGAAAAAGCTTGAAACAGCCACTTCAGAGTATGATATAAAATCAGAGTGGAATAAAAAGATGGCAATAATGAAATAAGGGCCTAGTTGAGATTAGATAACAAATGGAGAGTGAAGCAGTCAGCATGGTTGTGAGACTTTCTACAAGAGCATGGGAACAGGAGCTGAAAGAGCAGATGGTGGGATAACCAGGCAGGGCTCTGGAAAGGAGCAAGCAACAAGAGGACAAAGCAAAAGAGCCAAGGGTTATGGATGGTATATGGGTGAAGTGACTGATTAAGGGGTCAAAGCCGGAAAGAGAGGAGAGTGAGAGTTTTTCAAGTATGGTGAAAGCCCACAGAGAGCTGTGCCATTGCTCTAGCCCGCCTCATCTGCGCACCGCAATGAAGCATCAAAAAGGCCTTTAGTGAAGGACTTGAGCTATACTATGGGTCAATGAACCCTCATGCGTTAATCTGGGAAGCCAGTGACCATTTCTTACAGTTTCCAAACAGAGAACTAAACAGCAAACTTTTGAAATATATAAGTTATAACTTGAGTAGTAGATTCAGTCTCACTTCATCTAACTCAAGGTTATTATTCTGGTGAAAGAAATGCTATACTTGATTTCATAAATCCAATTCAAGAAACTTTTTTTTAAAATATGCCTACTATGTGCAAATCACTGTGCTGAGAGTACGAAGAGGATCAGGTAATTCTAGTGCAGCCAGATAATACAGTCATAGAAATCAGCCCACTATCCCCAAAGGTATGAGCAGCCAAGTGGTGATGCAGTAGAGAGAGCTCCAGGTCTGGAGTCAGGAAGACTCATCTTCATGAGTTCAAATTAGGCCTTCAACACTTCCTTGCTGTGTGATCCTGGGCAAGTCACTTCACTCTGCCTCAGTTCCTCATCTGTAAAATGAGCTGAAGAAGGAAATGTAAACCACCCCAGTATCATTGCCAAGAAAACTCCAAGTGGAATCACAGTCAGACAGGACTGAAACAAGATATCCCCAAAGGTATAGTGGATATAGAGGGCTGGGCTTAGAGCCAAGGTGACTTGGGTTCAATTCCCAACTCTGACATTTGCTAGCTGTGACTCTGGAAGCTCACTTGTAGCTCTGTGTACTTTGGAGAAGTTATTGAGGAAATAACCCAATCACTAACTCAAAGTAATAACTTAACAAATAAGTATAATTCAAAAGAAGTCTAAATCCTCCCACACCCCAGTCAGTCTAATAAGAACAGGCCCCTCATTTAACTGTAAAGTTCAAGATTTCTAGACGCTCTGTGAGCCTCAGGGAGAGAACCTGGGAGAGAACATTGCAAGAGAGTGTTTCTTCACCTGGAGTTCCTTATGCCGGTGAAATTATTGGTCTAGTTCTCCTGCTGCATTCCCCTCCCCATTAAAAAAGAAAGAAAAGAAATGGAGTGTCAGTCAAACAATTTAGTTCTAAGAAATCAAACATAGTCCCCACTTCTTCACAGTGTGGGAGATCATCACAGAGAGCCCCAAATGTCCAGCTGCCGCCCTGACGAACAGGGCTTAAAGGGACACTGACGACAGTTTGGGGCCATGTATAAAAACAGTGTCAGATGCAGAGAGATCAAGTCGGGGAAGGGGATGTTTGCTTCACTAAGCACATATCTTATGGTTCCTTTATCAACTTACTGTTGTGGAAGAAAAAAAATCATTCAATTAATAAGTAAAAAGAGCCTGAGAGATAGTGTCTACCACTGGGTCCAAGTCAAACCCTGAGGCATTTAGATATTCTAGAAGTTTTCCCCCAGTCCTTCCTACCGGGATGCTGAATGGTATCAAGAAGCAGTCAAGAAACAACATTTACCTAAATGCTTATGAAGTGCCTATTGTGATCAAGTACTGGAGGTAATCAAAAAGTATCCCAGATAAGCCCCAACCTGTGCCCTCCTGGAGCTCACAGGTCTAACTGGCAGCAACTAATAATTAGAAGGAATATAAATCAATGAACTCGAAACATCACCCAGGTTTTAGTCTCAGTTCATAACCCAACACCTGCTTCTCAGCCCCTTGCACCTGGCTTGTGCATTAGCCAGTAAGTAGATTATTTTTTCATTAGGCATCAAGCTTTTTAAACACTTTAAATGGGAGCTCTTTAGAGCTGCCAAATGTTTTACCTTAAAAATTTACCGGTCTCTTTAATTTTTCTCCATCCTCATTTAATTAAAAAAAAACTCAAAAGCCTTGTTATCACTACTACCTTGCCAAATGGAAATGATCTGCTTGCCTCCCCTCCCCATAAGTCTTGAACTGCAATAGCCCTTCTGCCCCTGCCCTCAGCATTACCACATAAATGAAGAGCTAACCCTGAAAAACACCAACTCATTAGTCAGACCAAGCTAACATAGTCTTCCTTCTTGCCATGCGTAAACTTGTTTAAAATGTATTCTTGCCCTATCAGTCTAAGCCAGTGTGTGTCTTGAAGACTGAACGCTCCTTGCAGGGTGAGCTTATTGTCTTGTCTGCTCCAAAAACCTCATTTTCAAGGAGGAAATTGAGAACCACAGAAATCAAGTGACTGGCCTCAGGTCCCACAGATAATAAGCATTTGAACTCAGTTTCTGTGATTCCAAAGCTGACAATACCTGATTGATAGCACTTTGGTAGTTGATGGCCCTCTCTGATGGAGTCACTTCAGTTTTATGAGTAGGAACTGCTGTTAGGCAACATAAATGTATTCTTCCTGGGCTCTCACTTGGTGATGTGCACAATGGGAAAAGAATTACAACTAAGGGGACATTTTTCAGATTTCCTTTTTTAAAAATTTTCAATAGTATTTTATTTTTCCAAATATAAGATAGTTTTTATCATTCATTTTTGTAAGACTTTGTGTTCCCAATTTTTCTCCTTCCTTCTCTTCCTTCCCCCCTCCTCAAAACAGCAAACAATCTGATAGAGGTTAAATATGTGCTTGTTTCACTTTTTTATTAAAGCTTTTTATTTTCAAAACATATGCATGGATAATTTTCCAACATGAACCCTTGTAAAACCTTGTGTTCCAAATTTTCCCCTCCTTCCCCCCACCCCCTTCTCTAGATGGCAAGTAATCCATTATATATTATACATGTTAAAATAGATGTTAAATCCAATATATGTAAACATATTTGTACAATGATCTTGGTTGTGTACTCATTTTAAACATTTTTTTCCGTATTTGTCATGTTGTGCAAGAAAAATCAGACCAAAAGGAGAATGAAAGAAAAATGAACCAACAAAAACAGTGAAAATACAATGCTTCAATCCACATTCAGTCTCCATAGTTCCCTCTCTGGATGCAGACGGCTCTTTCCATCCCAAGTCTAATGGAATTGCCTTGAATCATTGCCTTGTTGAGGAGCCAAGTCCACCACCAGTTGATCATCGCATAATCTTTATGTTACTGCGTATGGTGTTCTCCTGGGCCTCGTTTCACTCGGCATCAGTTCACGTAAGTCTTTTCGAGCTTTTCTGAAATCAGCCTGCTCACTCATCTTTTTATAGAGCAATACTATTCCATTACATTCAAATGTCACAGCTTATTCCACCATTCCCCAATTGATGGGCTTCCATTCAGTTGCCAATTCCTTGCCGACACAAAAAGAACTGCTACAGACATTTTTGCATGTGTGGGTACTTTTATCTCCTTTATGATCTCTTTGGGACACAGGCCCAGTAGAGATACTGCTGGGTCAAAGGGCATGTACAGTTTGATAGCCCTTTGGGCGTTGTTCCAAATTGCTCTCCAGAATGGTTGGATTATTTCCCAGTTCCACCAACAATGAATTAGTGACCCAGTTTTGCCACATCCCCTTCAACATCTATCATTATCTTTTCCTTCATCTTACTAATCTGAGAGGTGGGAGGTGATACCTTGTAGTTGTCTTAATTTGCATTTCTTTTTTATTAAAGCTTTTTATTTTCAAGACATATGCATAGATCATTTTCAACACTGACCCTTGCAAAACCTTGTCTTCCAATTTCTTTCCCTCCCTTTCCCCACCTAAGTGGTAAGTAACCCAATATATGTCAAATGCACAGTTCTTCTATACATACTTCCACAATTATCATTAATTTGCATTCATCTAATCAATGGTGATTTAGAGCATTTTTTCATATGACTAGAAATGGCTTTAATTTCTTCATCCATTTTTCAGATTTCTAAAGGGTGGACTGATTTTAGCTTAACTTTCTATATGGGACCTTGAGTTAGTAAAGAATAACTTGATCTTGAGAAGATATTTTGAAAGCCTCTCATCTTCTACAACCTGTTTTTCATAAAACTTATATTTGTGAAGTAATCTGACTGTTGAATAAAAAGTTCTTTCTCTTTGCCTGAAAAACAGTAATTATCCATTTACAGTAAATTTGCCAGTATGTTCATGGCTACAGGATAAATGGCAAAGGATCAAAGTAGATATTGTTTAAAAATAAATTCAAAATATAAGTAAATTTGATAAATAATAAAGATAGGTCAAACTACCTTCCACCTAGCTTATATGGTCAAAAACACATGGATATCTCTGAGTAATTGAAAGAAGAAGGATGGTCCCAGAGAGCAGATAATTAAACATCCCTCTCTCCTCAAAGTTGGGGCAGGAGATTCCAAGGGCAGAATGTCAGTGTCACTGTCAGATGAGATCAGTGCCCTGGGTGTTTTTGCTTAATTGTTTTTCTTTATTGCAAGAGAGTTCAAGGTATTCCCCACTTGATAAACGGTCAGAGGATATGAACGGGCAGTTTTCAGAAGAAGAAATCAAAGTCATCAATACTCATGAAAAAAATGCTCTGAATCACTAATGATTAGAGAAATACAAATTAAAGCAACTCTGAGGTATCATTTCATATCTATCAGATTGGCTAATAAAAGAAAAGGAAAAGAACAAATGCTGGAAACAGGTATGAAAAAGCAGGAACATTAATGCTCTGTTGGTTGAGCTGTGAACTGCCCAACCATTCTGAAGAGCAATTTAGAACTATGTCCAAAGGGCAATCACAATGTGCATCTCTTTTGATCTAGCAATACCACTACCAGGTCTGTATCCCAAAGAGATCAAAGAAAGGGGGAACAGGATGGATGTGTACAAAAATATTAATAGCAGCTCTTTTTGTGGTGGCAAAGAATTGGAGATGGAAAGAATGTCCATCATCTGGGGAATGGCTGAATAAGTTGTGGCATATGATTGTGATGGAATACTACTGTGCAATCAAAAATGAAAAGGGGATGGTTTCAGGAAAAAACCTAGGAAGACCTATATGAATTTGTGCAAAATGAAGTGAACAGAACTACGTAATTTGTACACACAAGCAACAAACAGTGTAATAATGATCAATCGTGAAATGCTTGGCTACTTTGAGTAATACAAAGATTCGAGGCAATTCCAAAGGACTCCTGATGAAAAACTGTTATCCTTTCCAGAGAAACAACTGATAAACTCTGAGTGCAAATAGAAGTATAGTTTTTTCATTTTCTTTTTTTTTCTTGTTTTGTTTTGTTTTTGCAGCATGGCTAATATGGAAGTGTTTTGCCTGGTTTCACATGAATAATTGATATCAAATTGCCTTCCTTCTCAAATAGGTAAAGAAGGGGCTAGAGGGAAGGAGAGAATTTGGGACTCTAAATTTTAAAAAAAATGCTAAAAATGGATTTGATGTTTTAAAATACAAGTTCATTGTGTTATCTAAATATAAAGGTATCAAAAAATCTGTTGTATTTTATGATATAGTTTTAAAAGTTTAATATTTGGGGCAGCTAGTTGGTGTGGTAGATAGAGCACCAGCCCTGAAGTCAGGAGGACCTGAGCTCAAATTTGGCCTCAGACATTTAACACTTCCTAGCCGTGTGACCCTGGGCAAGTCACTTAACCCCAATTGCCTCAGTAAAAACAAACAAAAAAAAGCATAAAAAATTTCATATTCAGATGTGAGCCAAAGTTTCCATATAATTAAAGTAAGAATACTTAATTTTTTCATACAATATCAATCTTGGTGGAATGAGAAAGGAACTAACTGCAGTCAATTTTTGTTCCAAAGTTGATGATCATGGGATCATAGATTCATGGGTCTAAGACTGGTAGGGACTTCAGAGGACATTGAGTCCAATTTCCTCATTTTACAGAAGAGGAACTGAGGCTCAGGGGGGAAAGGACCTGCCCAGGATCACATAGGAAATAAGTAGAATAGTTAAAGATCTAAATCCATGTCCTCTGCCTCCAAAGCCTACGATTTTTCACTGTACCATCCTGCCTCTAAATCATTTTTACTCACTTATTAAGTAATCTCAAGTCATCTAAAATTACATATATGTTATCTCATTTTATATCCCCAGTGTTGTGTTAAGTGCTTATTGATACTGAGGTAAATGAAAAGTCCAAAATAAAAATATTTAACACCTGAATTATGAATGAGTATTTCTACATATGTCCATCTTAATAATTTATCATGAACATTTCTTAAGTCATGTGTGTTTTTTCACTGTTCCTTTCCCCTTCCAAGCCGATCTCTAATGGACTACCATGAAATTAAATCCACTGGATGTAAGTATAATAATTAGGGAGCATCATTGAAATCTACACATTGAAAACCAATGACTTATTGGACAATTTTGACTAGGTTTTTCTTTGGCGTAATTTGATTGAGCCACAGATCAATCCTTGGAAAGTGATCTATTAGTTGGTTCTAAATGCCCTTCATAATTGAGATTTTCAGCTCAATACAATTGGATAAACTCTTTTTCATCAAATCTGCCAAGTGATTTTTTTGCAGGGGGGGAAAAAAACATTTCAGCACCACAGTGTATTACTTGAAAAAAGAGCCCTTCTTGGCAAAAAATAATCACAGAACAAGTCAAAGTATTATTTTAGTCAAACTTTTTTTGACACATCTATTTGGATGGATAAACCAATTCAAATATCCTTTTTTCCCTTTAAAAAATGTTACCTCATTTTAGTTTCTGTTTTACAAAATCCACTTCCATTGTCACATCTACGGCAGTCTGCTGTGCTACAAGGTGAAGGATAGAGACAGAAGAAGAAGCAGTAAAGTATGACAAGAGTAACTTGAAGGCTGAAAGAAAACCTTCCAGACAGTCACTATGTTCTGTCGGTGTGTGACCTGGGGCAAATCAATTAAGTGTAATGAACATTATTTTCATCATTGTATGTCAAATAGAGCTAACATTGGTACATCTTACCTCCTGGGGCTGCTGGGAAAATCAAATGAGTTGTCTTTAAAGCAGTTAGAAAACAATATACAGACCTTTTAAGAACTTTAACAAGAATATCTCATTTGTTTTTGCATCCCTAGCAACTAGCACACATTAGACACTTGACAAATGCTTACAATTTGAGGGGGGGGAACTTTTTTCTCTAAAAGTAACTGTTTTTCCAATATGGTTTCAAACCCCAATTTTCCATAAGTTAGATGTGGTTCATGACAATGACCTACCAGGATTATTCAGAAGTACCATTCTCACTCAGACCAGGAAGGCCCCATACTATCTTTCTAATGCAGGACAAATCATTTTTAAAATTTGAGTTTTTATGGTGCTATATGCACCTGTCTTGGCTCCATGACCAGATTGTTGTTGTTTTTGTTGTTGTTTGCCCTTCATTCTCAAAAAAAGACCTTGACATCAGGGAGGTGATGCTGGGACATGCAAGTGAAGTGGATTGAAGTGAGGGATGGCTGTACAAGGTCATCTGCCTCACTTTCCCCTCCAGAGCCAGCTGGGTCCAAAGGCCAGAGCTAGTCAACCTGATGAGGAAAGGAACTATATCTCCCCCCTAAAATACTCAGCACAGAACTAGATAAAAGTACTTGCTCAGGAAAGGATTTGATTATGGGAATCTTGGTATTTTATAACAGAAAAGGGAACTGCAAAATAACAAGTCTGAACCAGCAGTTTTCAAGTTTCTCACTACACTTCTCCACCTCATTTTCCCCATTAGTAAAATGAGAATTATGGCTTAGATTACAAGGTCCCTTCCAGCTCCAGTTCAAAAAACCATATGGTTGAACTTGGCTAAGTCATTTCCTCCCTCCCTGGGCCCCTCTGGAAAATAAAGTTGGACTCGGTGACCTCAAAGGTCCCTTGCAGCTGTGGAGTTTAGATCCTACCAAGAGAAAAGGCAGCAACAGCCTGCCAGGAGCCTCAAACTAATTCCAACTCAAGGTTTCCTTGGCTAATGGAAGTTTTGGAAAAAGCTTTTTCCCAAGCAGGAAAAGTAAAATTGATTGAAGTCGAAACAAAACTAGGAAGAGGAACCAGGGAAGAGAGAGTGTGACTGTGGCTGTGACTCTGAGGGCTGTGTGGGGAGAAGGGGCGGAGACCCTGGCGGGGAGGAGGTGCTGGGGCTCCAAGGCCTCCTGTTTCCCTGGAACTCCAAAAGGAACTCTGGCTTTCTTTCAGAACATGGGCCTGGCTCTCACAGGAGCCTCTGGGAGCAGCCAGCAGCTCCAAGCTCCTTGTGGAGGACAGTACGTGACCTTCCCCATCGAGAGGGAGGTACCATCTTGCTCCCTGGCCCTTCACAAAAAAGGGCCTTCTGCCTGTGTCTTGCTCCTTGAGCCAGGGAGGAGCCAGTCACAAAGGTGGCCAGAGATCCTGAGGAATCAATTGAGAAGATCCCAGACCTTTACTAGTCCAGCCCTCTAAATATTACAGAAGACGGAAGAGGACCCATTGGAGAACTGATTTGCCCACAGGCTCTGAGCTCTAGAGCTGGAATTGAGATCCGTTGCTTTAACCTTCCCATGTTACATTTAAGGAAATGGAGACCCAGACAGGGGAAGGGAAAGTGTCACCCAGGTCCTTTGACCCCAAACCATTGGATTCCTATAAATTAGGATGAAAACTAAGGTACAGGTCATGGAATCAGAAAGGGAACCATCTGGAACTCAATTTGTCCAAAATAGGATCATTATATTTTCCTCAAAATCCATCTCTCTTCAAAACTTCCCTATTTGTGCCAAAGCAGGGCTCTGACCATGTCATCGCCCTACTCAATAAACTCCAGTGGCTCCCTATTACCTCAAGAATCAAATACAAAATGCTCTCTTTGGCATTTAAAGCCCTTCATGACCTAGCCCCCTCCTACATCTCCAGGCTTCTTACACCTTACTCCCTGCCACATACTCTTTGATCCAGTAATACTGGCCTCAAACAAGCCCACCTCATCTCTCAATTTCTGGCATTTTCTCTGGCTGTCTCCTAGGCCTGGAATGCTCCCCCTCCTCACCTCCCCTCCTGATCTCTCTGGCTTCTGGTCTCAACTGATAGCCCATCTTCTCCAAGAAGTCTTTCCTAGCCTGTCTTAACAATTTCACATTTATGCTGTAGAGAGCTTGTTTGTCCACACTTATTTCCAATTTATCCTGTATATATTCTGGTTGTTCTCACTTGTTTACTTCTTGTCTCCCCCATTAGACTATGAGTTCCTTGAGTTGCCTTTAACCTCCTATTGTCTCCCCAATCCATATACAGTGCCTGGCACATAGTAGGCTCTGAGTAAATGCTTATTGATCAGCTGACAGTTGATCACCTTGTCCAATTCTCTATCATTTTACAAACATGTAAAATTTATACTGGTTGAGAAGTGACTTGTTCAAGCCCACCATGATAAGCATCTTTATATATTCATATATATATATATAATTTTTAAGCTTTCTATGTACATTCATTTTTATATATTTCCATATTAGTCATGTTGGGAGAGAAAAATCAGAACAAAAGGGAAAAAACACAAGAAGAAAAAAAAGTGAAAATAGTATGTTTCAGTCTACATTCAGTCTTCATAGTTCTCCCTCTGGAGGCGAATGGCATTTTCCATTCAAAGTCCTGGATCACTGCATTCATTGCTGAGAAGAATTAAATCTATCCTAGTTGATCATCACATAATTTTGCTGTTACTGTGTACAATGTTCTCCTGGATCTGCTCACTTCACTCAGCACTGTAAATCTTTCCGGGCTTTCCTAAAATCATCCTGCTCATCATTTCTCATAGAACAATAATTTTCCACTGCATTCATATACTATAACTTATTCAACCATTCCCCACCTGATGGGCATCCTCTCACTTTCCATTTCCTTGCCACTACAAAAAGGGCTGCCACAAACATCTTTGCACTTGTGGGTCTTTTCCCCTCTTTTATGATCTCTTTGGTGTACATACACAGTAGAAACACTACCAGATGCAGTTTGTTAGCCCTATGGGCATAGTTCCAAATTGCTCTCCAGAATGGTTGGATCCGTTCCCAGTTCCACCAACAATGCATCAGTGTCCCACTTTTCCCACATCCCTTCCAACATTCGTCATTATCTTTTCCTGTCATTTTAGCCAATCTGACAGGTGTGTAGTGGTACCTCAGAGTTGTCTTAATTTACATTTCTCTGATCAATAGTGATTTGGAGCACCTTTTCATATGACTAGAAATAGTTTTAATTTCATCATCTGAAAATTGTCTGTTCATATCCTTTGACTGTTTATCAGTTGAGGAATGAGTAAACATCTTTCTTAGATCAGATTTGAAGCTAAGTTCTTGATGTCCATAGCCAGTGATGCTCTTTCCGCTGTACTCTACTGTCTCTCTCCTCATCTGCTTCAACAAAAAGCCAGTCATTAAATCATTAGGTGAATAAGTCTAATTTCATTTTTACTTTTTCTTATTTGTCATAGAAATAAATACAGAAATCAAAAAAAAATTCTTTTTTAAACTATGCCTCCTGATTTCAAATTTGGAGATTGTAATCTTAATGATATAGTAGAAACACAGTTTTGAGTAGCTGGAATTATTTAGGGCAGTTTAGGATGATGGCCAGCTGTGGACTGACAGTTTGGATCCAACTCAGAAGCTCCCAGGAGATGAACGGAAACTATTGGTGGGAAGACATCTCGCCAGGCCAAAGGTAATAGACAGAAGACTACGGAGAATCAAAAACACCAATTCATATCACATAATAATGTTTCATTAACATGGCTTAGGCAGCAAGGTAACAATGTAGTGCATAGAGTACTAGGCTTGGAATCAGGAACACTCATTTTCCTGAGTTCAAATCTGACCTCAGATATATGTTAGTTGTGTGACCTTGGGCAAATCACTTTAACTTGTTTGCCTCAGTTTCCTCATCTGTAAAATGTGCTGGAGAAGGAAATGGCAAATCACTTCAATATCTTTGCCAAAAAGAATCTAGAAATATCATGGAGGTATAGACTCTTAAAGCTAGAAATTCCCTGGAACAAGGATTTCCTCTGCAACATTTCCAATGAATGGTTGCATAGCTTCAAAAGATAGAGAATGGAAGGCAGGGATCTTGTTTTAGCCGGTCTTTGCATCTCTAGCAGATACCACAGCGCCTGCCACATAGTAGGGGATATGGTAACTCATTGGCTATGAGAAGCAGAGCAAAGGGAAGGGCCAAGAGAATCCCAAGGTCATACCTCATAGATAATAGAGCTGGAGAGACCACCTAGTCTGACATCATCATTTTACAAAGGGGGAAACTGAGGCTCAGGGAGGGGAAGGGACTCACCCAAGATCACCCAAGTTCAAATCTAGAGGCCAGCTAGTCTACCCCTTCATTTTATGGAAGAGGAAATTGAACCAGGATGGGAAAGGGATTAGCCCAGTGGCAATCAGGATTTGAACTCATATCTTCTCAATCAAAATCCAGTGATTTTTCCACTAAACAAAGGAGGAAGAATTCAGGAGGTACAGTAGGAAGGAAGGACAAAAAGATTTTTTTTAGGATCATAGAATTGAGAACTGAAAGGAGGCTTAGCTATCACTAGTATTATTATTTACTATATGTGAGACAAACAGTTTGGATTTTTTTTAAAAGTCTGCAATAAACTTAACATGCCAACTCTATGTTTTGCAAATGAAGAAAAAAAGGGGGCCCATAGAGACGGAGTAATTTGCTCAAGATTACCCAAATAGTAACTAAGAGAGCTGGGGTTCAACCCTAAGCCTTTCAATTCTAAATCCAGTCTTCTTTCCGCCACCCTATATTTCCTTCCTCAAAAGGGGGCTGTGATCCTGCCCTCCTCTTCCCTTGATGGCTTGGCTCAATAACTTTTTGTTCATTGTCACCTCTTTAGGGCAGTTCCCCATTAACTGCCTGCCTAAGCTGCTACAGCTACAGATTTTCCCACATCAACTCACTTTTACCTTCACTCTAGCTTTCAAACACCAGCCAGAACCACCTTACCAATGTATGTGCTCTATATCATTTCTTTCCTCCTTTGAAATCTTTCTTTGAAGATTTCCCAAAAAAGTTTTTATCTATTCTTTCTCACTTCCTGAATGAAACCCCCATTCCTTTGCCTGGCATTCCAGGCAGGAATGTCTGGCCATATTGAACATTACCTCTTGTTTCACTCTAGCCCCAGACTCACTGGTTGACTCTCTTGAGTGTCTCCTGTCCTTCCCCAAATCATGCTGGGTACTCTTTTTTTTGTTAAATAATACATTTATTTATTTTTACAAGCATAATCAGTCCCTCCCAATCCCCCTCAACCCTACTGGACAAAAGAAAGAAAGAAAGAGAAGAGGGAGGGAGGAAGGAAGGAAGGAAGGAAATCCTCATTATAAGCAAGCATAGCATAAAGAAAAATTTCCATATTAATCGTGTCCAAAAATATATGTTCTTCCTTCATTTTAAACTTAGCACATTTCTGTCAAGAGGTAAAAATGATGTGTTTCAACTTCAGTCTCCTGGACTTAAAGTTTAGTGTCACATTGATCAGAATTCTAAAACCTTTCAAAGTTAATTTTCTCTATAATATTGATGTTAATGTGTAAATTGTTTTAATTCTGCTCACCTCACTCTGAATTCATTCATAGAGGTCTTCTCACTTTCCTCTGAAACTGTCCATTTCATCATTTTTATCGCATGATGTTCCATTGCATTCTTCATATACCATAAATTTTAGCTGTCCCCCAATAAAAGGATAAGCCCCTTAATTTCCAGTTGCAGGGGGAAATATTTCCAATTTTGAGCTACTATGAAAAGAATTGCTATAAACATTTATAGTTCTATAGATGCATATTTATAGAAATATACATATGTGTATATTTACATACATACTTATATACTTTTCTTTGATCTCATTAGGGTCTATTAAGGGCATATCTGGGTCAAAGAGAATTCAAAATTAAGTAATTTGGGGGGCATAATTCCATATTGCTTTCCAGATACATTTTACAACACTTCACATGTATAATCAATACCATATTGCTTGTCTTCTCAAAAGAGGTTAGGGAGAAAATTTTTAACTTAAAATTTTTTAATGAATATTAAAAATTTTGAATATAATTGTGAAATATTTAATGAAATATACATATGTATGAATATTTCTCTATATATGAATGTATGTACATTTTTAAAATTACTTTACAAGGGGCAGTTAGGTGGTGCAGTGGATAGAGCATCAGCCCTAAAGTCAGGAGAACTTGAGTTCAAATCTGATTTCAGACACTTAACCCCAATTGCCTCAGCAAAAAAAAAAATTGTTTTACATAAGACTTGGACCACTTTACAACTCCACCAACAGTTCTCCAAGTGTGCCTGTTTTCCTGTAGAATTTGTAATTCTCTAATTATTAGTGATTTAGAGCACTTTTCATATGGTTATTGATAACTGCTTATTTGTATCTTTTAACCATTATCTATTGAAGAATGACTCTTAGTAATACAAAATTTGAATCAACCCTTCATTGGAACACTGATGATGTGAATTTATTTTGTATCCTCAAATTTTGCTGAATTTATTAATTGTTCCTAATTTTTGGTTGATTCTTGAGATTTTTTCAAGTAAATCATCTCAACTCAAAAAACAATAATTTTGTTTCTTCTTTGTGTTATTCCCTTAATTTCTCTTTTTTGTCTTATTGCTACATTTAGCATTCCCAGTACTACATTAAATAGTAGTGATGATAATGGATATTCTCGCCTCTAACTTTTCTCAATCACATAGTATATTTGCTTGTGGATTTAAATAGATATCATTTACTATCTAATAGAAACAGGTGTTGTATTTTGTCAAAAGCTTTTTCAGCATCTATGGTTATAATCAATCATATGGTTTTTATTATTTATATTATTAACATGACATTCTATTTATAGTCTTCCGTATGTTTAACCAACTTAGAATGCAAGGTTCTGGCTTCCTTCAAGCCTCTGTTAAAGTCCCACCTTCTGCAAGAAGCCTTTAACAATCCTCCTTCACCTCAGTGCCTCCCCTCTGAGACAATCCCTAAAGTAGTCTCTGTAGCTTACTTGTGTCTAACTTGTCTGCATGTCATCTCCTTCACTAGACTGGGAGCAACTTGAGAACAGGGATTGTCTTTTGCCTTTCTTTGTATTCTCAGCACTTAACATAGTGCCTGGTACACAGTAGGTGCTTCATAAATGGTAGTCGATTAATAGGCATTAGCCCCAACCTGGTGAGAATGTACAATCTTTCTAATGTGTTGTCATTGCCAACTTGATATTTTATTTCTCATTTCTCTGTCAATGTTCACTAGAAATATTCTTCTATAGGTTTTTTTCCTTTGCTTTGTCTCTGCCCAGCTTCGGTAGCAAGACTATATACATAGTGTGGAAAGAGACTGAGAGGATCTCTTCCTTTTTTATTTTTGCAGATAGTTCAGGTAGTAGTGGAGTTGATGTTTTTAAAAAATGTTAGAGTTGTAAATCCATCTGGTCCTGTAGTTTTATTCTCTGGAATTAATTTATGTTTTGGTCAATTTCTTTTTTCTGATAATGAGCTATTTAGTCTATTTCTTCTTTTGTCAATCTGGATATCTTATATTTTTTGTAACTATTCATCCATTTCCTTTAAGTCACCAATTTTGTTAGTATATAATGGAGCATCATTTCCTTTATTTGCTCTGCACTTGTTTTGAGTTCTTCTTGTTCATTTTTTAATATAAACAATTTGGTTTTCCTCTTTCTTTTTAAAATCAGATTAGCTAATTGCTTGCTTTGTCTTTTTTAAACACCTAGTTTTATCAGTTCAATAATCTTTTTGTTTTTAATTTAAGTTATCTCTTCTTTAATCTTTTTAGAATTTCTGCTTTGTTGCTTAGGGATTTTTATTTGCTCTGGCTCAAGTTTTGTTTTTTTTTTTTTTAAGTTGTGTGTACAGTTCATTGATGTGTTCTTTCTTTTGTTGATAAAAACATTTAGAGTTATAAATTTTCCCCTAACAACTGCTTTAACTGCATCCCACTATCTCTCTCTCTCTCTCTCTCTCTCTCTCTCTCTCTCTCTCTCTCTCTCTCTCTCTCTCTCTCTCAGATTTGAATATTTTATTTTTTCCCAATTAGATGTGAAAACAACTTTTAACATCCATTTTTAAAAATTTTGAGTTCCAAGTTCTTTCCTTCCCTAAGATGGCAATTTGATATATTATACATGCACAATCTTGACAAAATTTGTTTTTTATGATCTCTTCCTTGACACATCAGTTCTTAAAAATTATGTTATTTAGTCTCCAATTACTTTTTGATTGTTAAGGCCCCTGTATCATAATAAAAATAAAATTTTCATTGTGTTTTGATCAGTAAATGATGTATTTAGTGTTTCTACTTTTATGCATTTTTGGTGATACCTTTATGCCCCAATGAACCTTTATTAAAAGTGTGGGGCTGAGGTTTTGATTGGTTAGAGAAGTAGCTGAGATAGTGGAGGGGAGCTACCCTGGCCTTAGTCACAGTGAGGGACCAAATCATATCACCCAGGTAAGAAGTTGCCCCAGGAGAGGACCTCATGGGTTATAGACCTTGGAACCATGTTGAGCCCGGTCCAGTGAGGAGAGTGGCCAGTAGGGATTAGTGGAGACATAGAATAGGAAGCTGCTCCCCTCTCACTCTGTGTTGGCATGTAAAACACAACCTGGGTTCCTTGGTGATAGTTCTAACTATGTCAACAACTCTGTCTGTTTTTAAAATTATTGTTTATTTATTTTCAGCATTTTTTTCTTTTAAAATTTTGAGTTTCAAATTCTCTCTCTCCCTCTCATCTCTTGTTACATCCATTGAGAAGGTAAGCAATACAAAATCAATTATACATGTGAAATCATGCAAAATATATTTCTGTATTAGCCATTTAAAAAAAAAAAAAAGGAAAAAGTATAGTGAGAAAATTATATTTCAATTTGCACCCAGAGTTCATCAGTTGTTTCTCTGGAGGTGAATAGCATTTTTCCTCATGGGTCCTTTGGAACTATCTTGGATCATTATATTGATCAGAGTAGCCAAGCCTTTCGTAGTTGATCATCATTACACTATTGCTGTCACTCTTGTGCCAGCAGCTCTTGCTATGCACATTCCTCTCATCATGCTTCAAGATCGTGATCAAAGGCAATTGAGAAACCTTCCTTTGATCTTCCTAGATCAAGTTTTCTTAACTGGTTTTTGTGTCCTGGACCAGGTTATTGCCTGGTAAAGTCTAGGTATCCCTTCTCAGAATCATGTTTTGAAGTACAGAAAATGAAATAGCGTTGCAAAGCAAACCAATTAGATTAAAACAGTTATCAAAAGATTTCTAACAAACAAGTTCACAGACCCCCCAGATTAAGGACCCCAGTAGATGCAAATGATTTCTGATTTTTTTCCTCTCCTTAATGCAACCCTTTATTTGGGGCCTTTCTATATTGCTCTTAGTCCCCATCTGTTTAAGAATCTTATCTGTCTTAGGACATCCAGAAGCAACTAGCTCTTGTAGATTTAGAAGTTTCAGATCTTTGCCTCCATTTCCTCCCAGGCTTGTTACTTCTCTAAACAGATATCTCAAGACTCCCCAAATTATAAACTTTTAGGTGGCCAGGACAGGTAGGTGGCTCAGTGGATAGAACACTGGACCTGGAGCCAGGAAAGCCTGAGTTCCAATCTGGCCTCAGACTCTTACTGCCTATGTGAAAAAGTCCCTTTTTCTCCCTAAGCCTCAATTTCCTCCTCTGTAAAATGAGAGGATTGAACTACATGACCTTTGAGGTCCCTCCTAGTAGTAGATCTTGGATCCTATATGTGACCTTGGGCTGGTCCCTTTCCCTCCCTCAGCCTCAGTTTCATCCTCTATAAAATGAGAGGATTTGACTACATGACTTTTGAGGGGTCAGCAAGCTCTAATTTTAGGATCTACATTGATGAACTTACCCTTTGTAAGACACAGATGAGGCTTGTGCTCCAAGAAATCAAAAGGTCTCTTTGAGGAATGGACTTCTTACACATTAAGCCCTGAAATTGAGTTCTCATTGTGCCACTTGCCGTAACATATTGCCGGGAAGATTCTGGAATCAAATTTTACCAACGATAAAAGATTATGGTATTCAGAGAAACTAGGTCTAAAGAAGAAACTTGGCCCCAGAGAAGAATTGGTCAAATGTATTTTCCTCCCTTTTTTGCAGAACTGGAAGACTATGGGTATGAAACATTATATATCAAAGCAAATAGGAGTAGTGTATTAATCACTTTTGCTAAACTGCTTTAAAAAAAATCTTTGTTACAAGGGTCCCTGGATAGGGAGAGAAGAGAAATCCATCAGAAAATGAAGACAGTGTTTAAAAAAAAAGATAAGGGGAAAAAACCCAACAAAACTATGGAAGGTCAGTCTGTAATAATAAGGCCAAAATGTGGCAGTATGTAATCTCTAGAACATCCCTCCAGGCCATCCTTCTTGTGGTCCTTGAAAAGACTCCCAACTGTGTGAAAGCTTTTTTGTGCTAGTATCTCCCTTGTACATGGAGAAAAGATACAAATGTTTGCAAGGCTAACCCAAAATAGAAAGAGATAGGCTAGGACAAAAAAACTTCCACACTATCCCTGAAGTAGGCAGTGCCTATGATATTTATATAATCTACAGTTTATAAGAAAAAACCCCATAAAACTGAAGGAGGAGAGAAAGTATCTTTTGGCTCATCTTTCTCATGTCAGCTTGGAAATGAGAGTTTGTTGTTTTGTATTGGATGTGTGCGCTGATGTGGGTGGCATTTGGCTTGGACGGGAGTTTAGAGGATGTTCTCAATCACTTCTCCCTCTCATGTTCCCATACCCCAACAAGAATAGCCTAGCAGGACTCTGGAAAAGACCCATCCAGTCGTTCCTCTCCTAGGTCATCCCATGTATGGAAGTGGAAGGGCCCTCAGAGAGCCTCTGAGCCAACTCTCATTTTACTGAGGAGCATGGTGAAAGGGAGGGAAATTGACTAGCCCAGGCTCAGACCCGGGATCACAGATTTGAGCCAAAAGGGATCTCAGACAACCTAGTCCAACCCCCTCATTTTACAGAGGAGGAAACTGAGACTCCAAGCTTAACTGATTTGCTTAAAGTTATACAGTGAGAATCTAGAACTGAAAGGGCACTCAGAGGCCATGTAGTCCACCCCTTAGGCCCAGTTAGGGTTCAATGACTTGCCTCGGCTAATCTGAAGATCAATACCTGGAAATAACCTTAGAGCCCTCCAGTCTAACCCTTTCATTTTACAGATAAGAAAACTGAGGCTCGGGAAAAGTTATACAAGTTGCCTAAGGTCACCCAAGTAGTAAGTAGGCCATATGAGATTCGGGCTTAGGTCTTCCGACTGGAAAGCCATGCTACCTCCCAAGAAGTGGAGAGCTATGAGGTCATTTGCAAAAAATTGCACAGATGAGGAAACTGTGATTCCAGAAATGAATGGTTTGCCCCATGTCACCCACATATGGAGCAGAAGCAGGTTTTGAAGCCAGGCCTTCTGATTCCATTCAGATCACTTACTATTTTACCACAGAACCTCAAAACACTCTGATAAATTGAGTGGGTTGCCCATGAAATAATAAATAGGCTCAGAGCTAGAAGAAACCTATGAGGTCAAATCCAACGCCCTCATTTTGTAAGTGACTTGCTCTAGACCAGTATAAATCACTGAGTCTCAGGGTATGGGAATTTGAGAGTTCCAGGGACCTCATACAACTGTCCGTCCTTTAAGGAAATGGCAGCTCTATAAATGTACAGAGGAAAGGTAGACCTTCCTCTTGCACTCAGTTTCCTTACATGGAAATTCCCTATACCAGAGAAATCATCACTCCAGCCCTGGTTCCCATTTCCTGACTGTATGTCCACACCATCTTGCTGCCTGATTTAACCATATGGGGCTGCCCCTTTATTTTCTTTTTGAGGCAGTTGGAGTTGTCCAGGCACACAGCTAGTAAGTGTCTGAAATCGGATTTGAACTCAGGTCTTCCTGACCCCAGGGTTAGTGCTCTCTCCACTGTACCACCTAGCTGCCCCAAGGAGCTGCCCTTTTAAACAGCGGAGGAAAAGAGCTGCCACAAGCTTCCAAGGGGCTTTCTAGACCTTTTAACCCTCTCTGAAAACCTGGGTCTGACCTAAATAGTTAGCTGGGCCATTGAAATACAAGGCTGGGTTTGAATCCTGTCTTAAACAGCTTCAAGCAGTGTGATCCAGAGCAAGACACTTAAAGGCCCTAAGCCTTAGATCCCCCCAGGGCTTGTAACTAGCTTTTCTGGAGCTCTCCCCAAAAATGTATATTAACACCAGAAGGAAGGAGGGAGGAAGGAAGGAAGAAAGGAAAGAAGGAAGGAAGGAAGGAAGGAAGGAAGGAAGGAAGGAAGGAAGGAAGGAAGGAAGGAAGGAAGGAAGGAAAGAAGGAATGAACGAACGAACGAAGGAAAGAAGGAAGGAAGGAAGGAAAGATAGCTTTCTAGTATTTGAATAGTTCTTGAGTGACAGGGGGTTGAGATTTATTCTGCTTTCTCTCCAGAGGGCAGGACTAGAACCAGCAGTGTGAAGTAGAGATGCATAGAATGAGTGGAAATACAGAAAAGATCTGTGATACTGTAGGGAACTTTCTCCACCAATATAGCAAATTAAGTTCTAGAGTTCTTCCTGAGACATCACGATTTGTCCAGGGTCAGACAACTCTTAAGACTCAGAGGTGGGATTTGAACACCTTCAGAACACCAGGCTCTCCTCTATCCCCCCCCCACTTTCATTTACTAACTATAATGTGAAAGGAGAGAGAAACAATGAGGTGAGGGATGGTGGAGAGAGAGAGCCAGCCTTGTAGTCAAGAAGCCTTGGGTTCTAGTTCTGCCTGTAACACCTACTGGCAATGTGACCCTAGAAAACTCACCAGTAACCCAGGTAACTGTCTGAGACTAGAAATTGCAGGAAAGGTACAGAGCAGCCTTGGTAGAAGGAGTGTCCTCCCCTGGGTACTCCCCATACCAATCAAATAACAGGTCCAGCTTCTTTCCCTAGGTATAAGAAGGGCAGGTCTTCCCACATAGAAGAAAGTGAGTTTCCCATCATTAAAATTGTTCAAGCAGTGGAAGGACAGCTGTGGACTTATAGAGGTGAGTGTTGCAATGGGTAAGGGGTTGGAGCCCCTCAGTGGTCTTCATTTTGGATCCCCTACATCTCTTTGTTACTTTGGTAAGTTCAATAGACTCTTAAGAATGATGTTTTAAAATGAAATAAAAGACAAAGAATTATGAAGGAAGTCAATCGTATTGAAATAGTTATCAAAATAATTTTTAAAAGATACAGTTCATGGACACCTAGGTTAAGAACCTTGAAAGATGATGTCCAGTGTTCCCTTCAGCTCTCCTCAGTGGCAAGCAATAAATCTGAGCCTTAAAATCACACTTGTTGAAGTTACATATCAGTCACAACCCAGACTTGCTGGGGAGAACCATCCCAGATGCCCTGGGACCAGCTCTGGATAGCCAGAAGAGGACTATCCACTAAGAAAAGTGTTTGCTAATTAATTTCTTAAATAAGTATATGTCCTTTGTTATGATTGCAAATCTCCAGACTGTAAGCTTTAAGAGGACAGGTTATTTATCTGAATTTGGACCATGTTTTGTTGTTCGTGGGAATTCCCTCATTGCTTGAACAGACACTTCCCTTAACTTTGGCCTTTCCTCACCTTTTCTCAAAGATCTTGGAGCCTGAATAAACTGTTTCTTTTTCAGAGAAAAAAAATATTTTTAGTTGTTAATATTTGCAAGCATTTGTTATTTCCCACTCATATGCAAATGTGCTTTGGAATCCTGGAATATGAATTAGAAGGTCACAGAGTGATGAAGACTAAATTTGACCCCTGAGAAAAATTAAGAAAATACAGCTCCCAACCTTCCTGGTAGAGTTGAACACCGGCATACACAACCATAATGGTCAGTTATCATATTGTTCTTGCTGAACTGTCTTTATTCTTTTTTCCCAATCAATAAACATTTATTAAGCACCTACTTTGTGCCAGACACTGTGCTGAACTCTGAGGATACCCAGAAATGTTAGTTCGTGGCAGCAGGAGGGCACAATCTAAAGCCTCCAAAACATATATGGGACAAACTGGAGATAAATAGTGAAGGGAAGGCCCAAGAAAAGTTTCTGGTAGAAGATGGATTTTGATCTGAAACCGGAAGTCAGGGAAGCCAGGAAGCAAAATGCTGCTCAGCCAGTGCAAAAGCCCCGAGTCTGGAGACGACATCTTATTTGAGGGTGACTAGAGGCCAGATTGACTGGATTGAAGAATATGGAGGGGAGAGTAAAGTAAAAGACTGGAAAGGTAGGAAAGAGCTTATGAAGGGCTTTAAATGCCAAAAGGAAAATTTTCTCTTTGATTCTAGAATTGATAGAGAGCCCCTGAGGTTTGTTGAACTGGAGCGGGGTGGGTGGTAAAGTATGGTCTGGTCCAATCTGCAAGAAAGATGATATGACAGGAGATTAAGATCAAGTAAAGGAATTTCAGAGTTCATGAACACAGAAGTAGAACATTTATGAGTCATGACTAGATCAAGGCTCTGACCATTGGGGTGTGTGTGAAGTTGAGAAGGAGGAGTACACATTGCTAGAAATTAGTTTGTTGAAGAACTGGGAGTTCAGGATGCTTGGAAGAATATTGATATGCATGATGAACTCCCCTTGATCTAAGAGCAAAAGCTTGGAAGGAAAGAAAGGGTTTTTTTAATCTTTATTATTTAGTCTTTTATTATTTTAAAGAGGACTTGCTGGCAAGGGAAAGAGGAGTTATCTTTGGAAATGAAAATGTTGGAAAAACAAAAGTATTAATAAATTTTCGAAGGGAAAAAATGACACATACAAAAGATCACAAGATTGTGTTCCTCTATAGTCCAACCAATCTGTGACCTTCTCTCCTGACCTCCTGACTTCCCAATGGAACAGATTTCTTCCCATGCTCAATCCCTCATCTTATATCATTTTTGCCTACATCCTCCCATAAGCCTTCTGTAGAAGATTATGATTATTTTGAACCAATATGCTGGGTGCCTTCTTAAATGTCTTTTAATATTTTGTTGGCAACAAAGCATCAACCAGGGCTTTTCATTGATTATTCTTCCCTCTTGTTCTATGATCCCCTTTTCTTTTTTTTTTAAATAAAAGCTTTTTGTCTTTAAAACATGCACAGATAATTTTCAACATTCACCCTTGCAATACCTCATGTTCTGAATTTTTTTCCTCCCTTCCTCCCCCTACCACCTCCTCTAGACAGCAAGTAATCCAATATATGTTAAACATGTACAATTCTTCTAGACATATTTCCACAATTATCATGCTGCCCAAGAAAAATCAGATCAAAAAGAAAAAAAAATGAGAAAGAAAATAAAATGCAAACAAATAACAATAAAAAGGTGAAAATACTATATTGTAATTCACACTCAGTCCCCCGGTCCTCTCTTTGGATACAGGATCCATCACAAGTCCATTGGAACTGGCCTGAATTACCTCACTGCTACAAAGGGCCAAGTCCATCAGAATTGATATGTTCTCCTTTTCTAAGCATACATTGCGTAGGAGACAGTTTTTTCCACCAGTTCTCCTCTCCAGGTCACTGTTCGCATTGAGCTGCACGCTGCTGCCTGTGGCCACCACAAGGCAGTACCTGGCTTCTTTTGAGATCTTTATAGATGGTGGTGGGCCATGATGTACCAGCACATGGTATTGCTAGACCAGTAGTAGTCTTGTTATAGAAACCATATCAAGCAGCAGTTTGAGCCCACTGGAGGAATCTGAGACATCTGAACTTCAGGCTCTCCTGCATGCAAGCCTTAATTGTATTCAGCCTTTCTCAGGAGCTCCTCACCCAGGAACCCTCTTTCTCATTTGTAGAACATTGCCATCAGCATAATCTATACACGGGCCAAGGGCATCTTTGATGAAGACATCATGATAGGTGGAAATGGGACACTGTCAATCATTTCCCACAAGTAACCATAGGCTCACAGTTACACAATTTGACTTAAAGATATCTAGACTACAACAGTCAGTGGGTTGTAAGAGTCAATTGCTGATTGTAAAACAAGCATTTCATTTAATGGAGTAAAGCAGTAGCCTTAACAACCCCATCTAAAGGTTTCTTGAGAGCTATTGTAGAGCTTTGGGGGCATATGGTGTGACTGAGCTTGAGTGAAGATACATTTTAGGAGGCAGCATGCTATAGTGCCAGGAGTACTAGACTTGGAGTTAGGGATATGGGTTTAAACCTTACCTCAGAGTCTTATGAGCTCCATCACCCTGGAAAAGTCATGGTACTTTTCTCAAACTGTTTTCCCATCTATAAAATAAGGATAATATTAATGCCTACCTCAAAGGATTCTTATGAAGAGCAGATTAAACAATTTATGTAAAGCATTTTGTATAACTTAAAATGCTGTCTAAAATCTGACAGTTTGGGAGCAACTGGGTGGCGCATTGGATAGAGCACCAGCCCTGAAGTCAGGAGGGCCTGAGTTCAAATGTGGTCTTAGACACTTAGCACTTCCTGGCTGTGTGACTGGTCAAGCCACTTAACCCTCAATTCCCTCAGCAAAAATAAATAAATAAAATATACCGTGACAGTTTTACCTTGAAATCAGGAATGTTAAATCCCAGAAGTATAATCAGGGACAGGAACCTAGATCCCAACTTCTTAAACTGTGGTTTGGGACCCCATGTGGAGTCTCCAACTGAATGTAGGGATCTTGAAATCATGATTCATTATCAGTAAACATTTGGTTTTTTTACCTATTTTGTGTATCTATATACTCCAGGGTTGAGTAAAAAGTTCTGGGGTGAAAAGTAGTTGCAAGTGCAAAAAGTTTAAGAAGCCCTAACCTAGAGCACAGGTTCTTTATTAGAAGTCTGTGAACTTGTTTTGGTTTTGCTTTTTTAAAAAAAAATGATCTCTGTAGTTCAGTATAATTAGTTTTCTTTGTAAGCATACAATTTATATTTTATGTTTTTAGAAATATTATTCTTAGACAGGATCCAGACATTTTTACCAGAAAGTTCAAGGAAACCATGTCACAAAAAAGGTTTCAAATCCCAGGCCTAGAGTTAAAAGAGGGAGTTTAGAGGCTCAGTTAGAGGGCCCTCCCTGGAGTCAAGAAGCCCTGATACTTACTGTGTAACCTTGGGCAAGCCATTCAGTGCCTCAAGGCAATTCTCTAAAATTTTAAGCGGTCTATATAAATGGGCCTATTTCTTCATGCAAATAAAACATCTGTCCTGAGCAACTACAAGCACCACCTGCTACACCACCAGCACCAATACCACAGCAAAAACAGTGCCTGTGACCAGTGAATACAAATTTACAGCTAAATCATTTGAATCGCCTCTGAGCAAACCTTCCTGTAGTGAACTTCAGGGTAGAGGTCAAACCTGAGAGGACCTGCCCTGTCTTAGGGAAGAGGGAGAGGAGATAGAAAAATTGGAACTCAAAATTTTATTAAAAATGAATGTTAATCAGATTGCTTGTCATCTTAAGAAGGGAAAAGAGAGGGAGAGAGAAAAATTTGGAACTCAAATCTTATAAAAAATGAATGTTGAAAATTGTAATTGGAAAAAATACTATTTACAGTCAAAAAATTAATGTTAAATTTTTTCTTTACATGTACTTGGAAAAAATACTATTTAAAATAAAAATATAAATATAAAGAAAAATAGAAGAGAAAAAATAAGACTATTTAAAAGAAAAATATTTAATATAAAAAAATAAAATTAATTAATTGAAGTGAAGTAAGAGAATTCCCAAGAGAAAAGGCAACTCCCACCTCCTCCTTGTTTAATGATTGGGGGTTGTTTTTTTTAAAGTATTTTCTCAATTCTAAATTTTGTAACCATCAAAAAAAAAGCAAATTTTCAAATAATCAAATGACAATATATTAAAAGATGGCATACCAAGCCATTAAGTACAAATTGTGTGTACTTTGTATATAATTATTGTTATCTTGTGTTATATGCATACACACACATAGAAATTTTTAGCAAAATAATCAGGAAAACATTCTGTTCTTCTTTTCTCATGTCCTTCCTAATCTCTGTGTGTCTATGTGTATTTAATTTGTTGCTAGTCTTTCTCTTCTCAGATGGAATTTCTGGCCCAACACCATCCACTGTAGTTCAGCATCTCTATACCTCCCTTCAGTCAGCACCATTTACTAAGTACGTGATATATGCTAGACACTGTACTAGGCACTAAAGTGGCAAAGATCAAAAATTTCCTCCAATATCTTATATCCTATTCAGGGATGAGCATAATTCCTGCTACGTCACAAGTGTTTAAAAATGCTTGCTGGCTTTAAGGGAAGAAGATAATGTGAACACCAGTAAATGCAAAATATATGTGGCCTAATTTCTGTGGGGGCTAGGAGGGGCAAAAAGTTTGGTTGGAACATATTCCACCCAGGCTCACGGTTATGGCTCCCTAGTAACTGAAATATAAAATACTGATTCCTAAACCCGACATGTAAAATCTTTCACAATTTGGTTCTCAGAATACAAGTTATTCTTTCTCAGATACTCTACCTTCTAACCAAACTTGTCTCCTTCCTCTTTCCAATACTTGACATGGCATCTTCCATCTCCAAGTCTTTACAAAGACTGTTCTGTATGCCTACTTTAGATATATCATGTGTTCACTTATAGAGAGAACAGCTTCCCATCCTGATCTCCATCTGGCCATTGGACCCAAAGGAGGAGAAAGTGAGACTGGTGACCTTGTATAGCTCAAACCCTCACTTTGATCCACTTCACTTGCATATCATAGCATCACCTCCCTGATGTCACGGTCCTCCATGAAAATGAAGGGCAAACAACAACTAAAACAAAAACAGCTTCCTGTAGAACACACGTTCCCTCAAGGCAGGGCCTGCCTCACTTTTGTTTTGGTCTCCCCAGTACAAACACAGTGTCTGGCATATGGTAGGAGGTGTTTGTTGAATTGTTCAGTTGAATTTAGAACATTAAAATACCTGCAAAACAGACACAGGAGCTATATGAACATAAACATAAAATAATTTTATATAAATAAAATCAGATCTAAATAAATGAAGTAATATTTATTGTCAATAGCCAATATCAATAGAAAAAAGTGACAGTCGTATTTATTCTAGTTGTTCAATGCCATCTCAATTATATTACTTAAAAAATTATCTTACTGAGTTAGAAAAATAATACTGAAGTTCATTTGGAAGAACAAAGGGTCAGGAATTTTAAAGAAACCAGGGGGGAAAAGATGTAAAGGCAGCAGATTAGCACTATCAGACCTTAAACTATATTATAAGTTATATAAACTATAACTATGTTGAAGTGTAAAGTGGATAATTTCTATTATTTTAAATTAAAATTTTCTGATATAAATAAAAATCAATATAGCTAAGAATAGAAAGAATGCAGAAAATCATAAAAATTTAAAAAAAAACCTTCATAGACAATCTCTCATATAAGATATGATTGGGTAGGGCTATTGTTGTGATCTTAGAAATGATGAGTGGTCAATTTAGAAAAAAAATGGAAAGACTTAGACTTATGAACGAAGATGCTATCCACCTTCAGAGAAAGAGATGACAAGTGAAATTAAGCATAGTACAGTCTTACATATATGTGGATGAGAGTATATGTATATATATATGTTTATAGATATTTCTGTATATATATATATATATATATATACATTTAATTATCACCTCCTTGGGGGGAGGGGAACAGAGGGGGAAAATAAAGTAAAAAGTGCACAGCAAGGAGCAAAAGAAAATCAACAAAGGAACATCGAAAAGCTGGGCAATTTTGAAAACAATGTGTACTATTATCATATAGGTTTTCTTGAGATGGATGATGTTTTATATTGAATCCTCTCTCTTGTAGCCATTCTCTTGAATTTTGTTGGATTCTATTGAACGCTCTGCTGTGTACATGGAGTTCTTTTTTTTTCTTTTCTCATTTTGTATTTAAGTTTAAAGTGAATTTAAAAATGTACCCCAAAAATTGGAACTAATGCTCCTTGATTTTCTCTCTCTGTCTCTGTCTCTCTCCTTGTTCTCCCTCATATCCAATTTATTGCCAAAGCCAGTCATTTCTCTTTTTGTTACATCTATCACATATGCCTCCTTTTCTCCTCTGACACTGCCACCATACTGATGATAGCCTTCACTCCCTCATGTTTGGACTACTGCAATAGCAAACTGGTGGGTCTACCTGCCTCAAGCCTCTCCTTAGTCCCATCAATAACCGAGGACTCGAGTCCTCAACCTCTTCTCCAATGAAGAATGGCCTGATGGATAGGCATAGGGGTGGTATCAGGGGGGTCAGAGATTTGGAGAAGGGAGGAAGAGGTAGCTCTAAGTTAGGGGTAGGGAACCTTTTTTCTGCTAAGGACCATTTGGATATTTATGACATCATTGGTGGGTCACACAATATTATCAACTTGTAGAAGTCAAGCCGCAGGGGGGAATGTACCTAACTTTCAGCTCATCATCGCCTGCGGTTGACTATACAAATAATTTCGACCACCCCTGCTCTAAGTGAACGGTCAGAATTTATTTTCAGTGAAAATTCATATGAGACCCTCAGCTGATAGGGTGCAGGAGGTGATATGGGAGGCTTGAGAAAAGATTTGGAACTTGAATGATGGAGAATTCAGAGGAATAAAACAGTATCTTGTGGCAGTGAGGGCCTAGTGAGCATCGGGTAGCATAAATTTATACTGTCTGTTTAATATTGAATAAAACGATGCTATTTGTTGGAATAATCAGGTGGAATACCTGATACATCGTTGAGTTCCACTTTTAACAATAGGGCAGACTAAGAGAACTCTGGAGGCTGGCGCAGAGAGGAGCTACAGTTCTGGATCCAAGGTACTCTTTTCTCTGATTTGGAGTTGTTTATTCTGTTAGAGAATTTTTTTTTGTTTGTTTGTTTGTTTTGCTGGGGATAGTTATATGGCCTGAGAAAAGTAGAATAGATCTTTAAAAAAAATCTCTAAAATATTCTCCTTATCACATTTTCCCCATAGGGTCCTCTTTAGACACTTTGGGAAAAGCTGCTAAGCAGCCTTTCACATTAAATTGTTACGGTCAGGGCAGCTAGGTGATGCAGTGGATAGAGCACCAGCCCTGAAGTCAGGAGGACCTGAGTTCAAATCTGATCTCAGACACTTAACATTCCCTAGCTGTATGACCCTGGGCAAGTCACTTAACCTCAATTGCCTCAGCAAAAAGCAAAAAACAAAACAAAACAAAACAAAAAAAAAACCCAAACCAAATTGTTAGGGTCACCATCTACTAATTTCTCCTGGGGATTATGTATATGTCTTCTAAAGGAGGACCACTAGAGTGACTTTGAAGCCTGAGGTACTGGTTCAAATTCTGTCTCTGAAGCTTATTTCTTGGGCAAGTTACTTCATTTTACTGGGCATCCCCGTTTCATCTGTGAAAAGGGAGGGTTGGGCTTCATGTAACCTGAGGCCCTTTCTAGCTTAAGATCTGAGATATATGATCTTACATAGTTTATCATCCTATGGGATAGTAATTCATAACTTAAAACAATGAGCCCCTAATGGTCAAGTAGCCAAATTAAAATGTTGCTGGGGAGATTTGGGAAGTGCAGGAACTCCTTGTAAGTCCCTTTCAAATCCAATCACTTATTCCAGTTAAGATATTTTATTAAGGGGAAACTGCAAAATAGGAAGTCACTCAATAGTGAACAGGAAGTAAGAAGGAGCATGGTAACCCCTGCTGTGATTGGAAATATAATGAAATGTTTACATATCTCCCTAATACCAAAGGCCCTGGGGAAAACAGTCTGCTTTCTACTCTCCAGGACTCCATCAGAATCACAGCTGCTCTCAGTGGGCCTGGTGCCAAGGTGGATAGATAGCACATCTTTGAGAAAAGAAGTTGAGGGTGGATTTGAGTTCACTTAGACAGCATAAAATAAAAACTGTGTGTTGATTTGCCTGAATTTAGTGGCATGTTTCCCAAATCCCTTGTTTGAGAAACTGTCTGGCTAAGGAATTCTTTGCTTTGATTAATGAACTCTATCCCCTATGTGAACAAGATCAAAGAAGTCTGGGTATCCTAGCTGTCTTGTCCAGGTTACTTTCTGCTTTTCCTAATAGACTCAAACCCCTATTATGATGTAAGCATGAGCTGGTCTAAGCACTCCCCGCCCTTCTTTGTATCCTTCCACTAGGTCAAAAAGTAGTCCATCAGAATAATGATAAAAAGTATACTTATTACTTTGTTTGCAATGTTTAAAAAAAAAATATCAACTTCACAGAAGCCCCCCCCCATTTTTTTAAAGGGAAAAAGTCAACTGAGTGGATAGCAAGGTTTCTAATATCCTGGAAGGTGAAAAAAGATCCAAGTCTTTCACTGAGATAATCAGCAGCCTGGGAGAGCCTATAGTCAGATGGCCATAGAGCATTCATTCTGGAGTTTCATCTCAACCTGAGCAGGCAGAATAAACATCCAAGACCATCCTCATCTGAAGAACAATTCAAGGAACATGGGTTCTGGTGAGAACAACCATTTCACCCCATTTTCTTTGTCTTTGTATCTCTGTGTCATACTTCTTGTTACTATTTGGGGGGTTTTTGGGTTTTTTTTGGGGGGGGGTTGTGTTTTTCAGCCTACATTTATATCTAACTCTAACTTTCCAGCTTTCCACCTTTAGCTTTCTGTCTTTGTCCATAATTTTCTCTCCCTTTCCGGCTCTGCTTTTATGGATTTTTGTTTTGTTTTGGGGGCCCCTTTCCAGTCTTTTCCCTCTCTGCCTCACTTTCTGCCTCCCCCCCCCAACCCACCCCCCACCATTTTCTCTTCTCTATACCTAAATATATCTTTCTACCCATACAGATTCACATGTACTGATTGAGGTAAGAGGCAATTTATTGTAGTGGAAATGGTGTGCTTAACTGGAAATCAACTTTGTAACTTTGAACAAGAAATTTCCCCTCAGTGGGCCTCCCATTTTGTGATGCAATTGTCCTAGCCCTAGCAACCTGTTTGTTGTTGTGAGGCTGAAATAGCATCATAGATTGAAGTCTGGGGAAGGATCAACTATCATTATTATGTTGCTTAAAACAGGATTAATAAGGTCCCCACTCTTTTGAACGGTATGAAGTTTAATTAATATTTCTAAAACCCAGTTGCCACCACAAAAGGCTATTTAAGTGAGCAGTATACTAAATACCAGTCTTAGCTTAAGCTGTTGTTGACTCTAATTGGATGGTGTCCAGGGCTAGGCATTTTGATTATTTTAACTGTAGTAAGTTCAGAGAAGTCAGGAGGATCAGAATGTGTTGATTTTTTTTAGCTGGCCTTGGGTAATTTGTAGAATTTTAGAATCTCAGGATTGGAGGAAAACTCCTGTTAGCCCAAACTATAAATGAATGACCTGAATATCACATAGACTTAGAAAATGGGTTAATGTATGATCTTAGTCAAATCACTCAGTTTTTTCTCATCAGGAAAATTAGAAGGTTGAACAAGATCGACAATCCCGAAGGCTCCTCCAGGTTGGTCTCTTGTTTTTTAGAATTTTTTTAGAATTCTAGAATTTTCTCCATGGCTCCCAGTTCTAGCTTCTGGGGCCCAGCAGAAAAATTCTTATTTTTTCTTTCAGCCCTTTAAATATTTGAAGAAACCTAGTGTAGCTTGCTCCCCCCACCCCTTCCCACTAGCCTTCCCTTTTCCTGCTCAACCAAGCCTAGTTCTTTTGAGCAATTCAAAAATAAACAACATGGTTTGCATTGATTCTTCCCCCATCCCATTTTAAAACATTGATGTATTTTAGGTGGGGTTTTTTTGTAAATAGTATTTTATTTTTTTCCAATTATGTGTAAAGACAGTTCTCAACATTCTTTTTTTTTATAAGAGTTTTGAGTTCTAAATTTTTCACCCCACCTCTCCCTCTCCCTTCCCTTCTTCCTCCACAAACAACAAGCAATCTGATAACAGGTTAATATTCAGGTCAAAACATAGTTCTACGTTAGTCATTTTGTGAAAAAAGAAAATTGGTTATTAAAAAAACCCAATTATTTCCAATATAATCCCTCTTCTTTTGAACCTTCCCTAATAGCAAATAACAACAATTAAGCAAAGCTCCCTGCCAGAGCAAGGGGGTCTGTGAACATATGCAATGTTGTGTACCCACAGGCCCCTAGATCTCTACCAAAAGGAGGATGTGTGCTTCCTTCTCTGTTCTCTGAAACTAATCCGAATTTAGTTATGTTTTCATTTATATCACTGTAGTCATTGTGTCGATTGTTATTTTGAGGTTTCTTTCCCAAGGATTATTGAAATAAGGGATATTTGTAACTCTCTTTCTTTCCTTTCATTCTTGTATTATATATAATATATAATTAAATACCATTTAAGGTTGACAAAGGCCTTTATAGACATGACTTTTTTTGAACATTGTGGGTGGCTATATGAGCTATTATCACCCTCTTAAAGACACAAGCAGGATCAGTGACTTGCCCATGGTCATCCAGGTAAGGGGATTCATTTCAAATCCAGGGTTCTTTCCACCTTGTCCCAGGAACCTCTAACAATATCCCCTCTGATTCTGAGCTTCTAGGAAAAAGATAATGTGCTGCACAACAGGAAACGGAGCCTCATGTCAGGGTCCAAAATAAAAGAACATTCCTCTCCATACACAGATAAGTTTGCCTGCATGGGACTCCATGACAGCAAGAACTACTTCAAATGTTAACAATAGCCAGCTGTCTTGGAAGATAGATGCTCCTTCCATACAATGGAAGCAGAGTTGGGTGCTTTTTCCTTTCCATTACTTCTTTTCATTCCTTCTTCCTTCATCTCTCCCTTTTTTCTTTCTTTTTTCTTCCTTCCTTGCTTCCTTTTTCTCTTCTTCCTTCTTTTTTCTTTTTTCTTTCTTTCCTTCTTCCTTTTTCTTCTCTTTATTCTTTCTTTTACTTTCTGTCATTCTTTCTTTTCTTTCTTCTTTTCTACTTTCTCCATTCCTTCCTTTTTCCTTCTTTCCTTTCTTCCACTCTTCCTCCTTCCTTTCTTCTTCCTTTCTTTGTTCCTTCCTTTTCTCTATTTCTTTCTTTCTCTTTTTTCTTCCTTCACTTTTTTCTTTCTTTCTCATTCTTTTTTCTTCCTTCCTTCACTTCTTTTTTCTTTCCTTCTCTCATTCTTTTTTCTTCCTTCCTTTACTTCTTTTTCTTTCTCTCATTCTTTTTTCTTCCTTCCTTTCAACTTTCTTTCTTCTTTCTCCTTCCTTCTTTCCTACTTTCTTTCTTTCATTCTTCCTTTATTCCTTTCTGTTTTTTCTTTCTTTACTTTCATTTTTCTTTTCCTTCCTTCCTTTCTCCCTTTTTCTGTTTTTCACCTTTTTTTCTTCCTTCCTTTCTTTCATTCTTCCATTTTCTCTCTTTATTTTTCTTTTTCTGTCTTCTTTCCTTTTTCTCTTTCTTTCCCTCTGTTTTCTTTCCTTCCTTTCATTCTTTCTTTTTCTGTCTTCCTTCCTTCATTCCTTTTTCTTTCTTGTCCTCTTTTTCCTTGTTTTTCTTCCTTCCTTTCTTTCTTCCTTCTGCCTTCTTACTTTCTTTTTCCTTTCCTTCCTTTTTCTTTCTTTTTAATCCTTTCTTTCTTCTTTCCTTCCATTTTTTCTTTTTCTTTCTTCTTTCTTTCCTTCCTTCTGCCTTTTCTTTATTTCTATTGCATCCTTCCTTCCTTTCTTTTTTCTTTTATTCTTCCTTCTTTCCTTCTGCCTTCTTATTTTCTTTTTTCTTTCTTTCTTGCTGAGGCCTCAAATCAAGCAAGTGTTCAAAATAAAAGTGTCCAATCCATATACAGATAAGCCTTCTTACTTTTTCTTTTTTTCTATATTTTTCTTTCTTTCTTTCCCACTTTCTTTCTTCCTTCATTCCTTTCTTTTTCTTTCTCTTCTTCCTTCCTTTTCTCTAACCTTTCCTTTCTTTGTTTTTCTTCCTCCCCTGTTTTAGTTCTTGCTTTCATTTTTTTATTCCTTTCTTTTATTTTCTTTCTTCCTCCTTTTATCTTTCATTCTTTCTTACTTTCTTCCTTTTTCTTTCTTTTCTTCCTTCCTTTCTTTTTCTTTTTTCCTTCTTTCTTCCTTTCTTTTTCTCTTTTCTTCCTTCCTTTATTCTTTTTTCTTTGTTCTTTCCTTTTTTCTATTTCTTACTTTCTTTTTTCTTCACTTTTTTCTTTCTTTCATTCTTTTTTCTTCCTTTTTTTCTCTCTCTTCCTTACTTTCCTACTTTCTTCTTTCTTTCTTTCATTCTTCCTTCCTGTTTTTTTCTCTTTCCTTACTTTAATTTATCTTTTTCTTCCTTTCTTCCTTTTTCTTTGTTTCTCACCTTTTCTTTCTTTTTTCTTTTTCTTTCATTTTTCCTTCCTTCCTTTTTCTCTCTTTCTCTTTTTGCTTTCTTCCTTCCTTTTTTACTTTCTCTTTTCCTTCCTTTTACTCTTTCTTTTTTCTTCTTCTTTCCTTTTCTTCCTTTTCTTTCTTGGTTTTTCTTCCTTCCTTTCTTTTTCTTCTTTCCTTCCTTCCTTTTTCTTTCTCCCTTCCTTTTGTCCTTTCTCCCTTCTTTCCTTCCTTCTGCCTTCTTACTTTCTTTCTTTCTTCCTTCTTTCCTTCCTTCTGTCTTATTTTCTCTTTCTTTCTTTTCTTTTTTCTTTTCACTTCCTCCCTTTCATTTCTTTTTTCTTTCTCTCTCTTTATTCCGTTCTTTTTTCTTCCCTTCTTTTTTACTTTTTCCCTTTCTTCCATTTTCTTCTTTTCTTTCTTCCTTTCTTCCTTTCTTTCTTTTTCTCTTTTTTCTTCCTTTCTTTTTTCTTACTTTATCTAGACTTTTTCTTTCTTCCTTCTTTCTGCCTTCCACCCTTTCTTTTTTCTTTCTTTCTGCCTTATTATCTTCTTTTCTTAATTTTCTTTATTTCTTATTTTCTCTCTTTTCTTTCTTTGTTTTTTTTCTCTTTGTTTCTTCCATCCTTTTTCTTTCTTTCTCTTTCTTTCCTTTCATTCTTTTTTCTTTTTCTTTTTTCCTTTTTTATTCTGGGTTCCTTATTTTATTCTGTTCTTCCTTTCTTCTTTCTTTCATTTTCCTTTTTCCTTCCTTCCTTTTTATCTTTCTTCCTTCCTTTTTGTCTCTTTCATTCTCTCTTTTCTTTCTTTTCCTTTCCATTTTTCTTTCATTCTTTCTTTTCTTCCTTTTTCTTCCTTTGTTTTGCTCTTCTATCCTTCCATTCTTTTTTCTTTCTTTACCACTTTTTTCTTTCTTTTTGCTTTCCTTTTCTTTTTTTCTTTCTTTTCCTTTCTTTCTTTGTTTCCTTACTTTTTTCTTTTTTTGTTTTCTTTTCTTTCTTTCCTTTTTTGTTTGTTTCTTTCTCTCTTTTCTTTCTTTTTTCCTTTCTTCTACCTTCGTTCCTTTTTCCTTCATTACTTTTTCTTCTTCCTCCTTTCTCTTTCTTTTCTGTCTTTTCCATTTCTTTCTACTTCCTTTCATTATTTTCTTTATCTCTTTCATTCTTTTTTCCTTCCTTCTCTTCTTTCATTTTCTTTTTTCTTCCTTCTTGTTTCTTTCTTTTTCTCTTCCTTTTCTTCCTTCTTTCCTTTCTTCTTTTTACCTTCCTTCCTTTTTCTTTCTTACTTTCTCTTTTTTTCTTCCTTCCTCTTTCCTCCTTTTTTTCCTTCCTTGTTCTCTCTCTTTCTTTCTCTTTTTTGTTCTTTTTTCCTTCCTTTTTTTCTTTCCTTTCTTTTATCTTTTTCTGTCTTTCCTTCCTTCCTTTCTACTTTTTCTTCCTTTGTTCTCCTCCTTCCTTTTCCTCTTTCTTGTCTTCTATATTTCTTCCTTTTTTCTTTCCTATATTTTTTCATTCCTTTTTCTGTCTTTTTTCTTTCTTTTCTTCCTTCCTTCCTTGTTTATTGCTTTTTCTTTCTTCCTTCCTTTTTCCATGTTTCTATTTCTTTTTTTCTTTCTTTATCTTTTTCTTTTCTTCCTTTCTTGTTTGTTTTTCTTTCATTTTTCCTTCCTTCCTTCCTTTTCTTTCTTTAACTCTGTTTTCCTTTCCTTCTCCCTTCCTTCCTTCTTTTTTTCTGTTTCTATTTATTTTTCCTTCTTTATTTCTTTCTTCTTTTTTCTTTCTTTTCTACATTCTTTTCTTCCTTCCTTTCTTCTTTCTTTTTCTTTCTACTTTCTCTTTTTCTCCCTTCCTTTTATGTCTCTCTTTCTTTCTGTTCCTTTTTTCTTTCTTCCTTCTTTCTTTTCTTTTTTCTTTCTGTTTTTCTTCCTTCATTTCTTTTTTCTTTCTTTCTCTCTTTTCTTTTCTTTCTTTTTCTTGTCTTTGTTTAGTTTGTTCCGTACTTCATTTTTCTCTTTTTTATTCCTTCATTTCTTTTTCTTTTTTCTTTTTTCCTCTTTCTTTCTTTTTTCTTTTTTCCTTCCTTTTTAATTCTTTTTTCTTTCTTTCTCTTCCTTCCTTTGCTATTCTTTTATTTCCCTTTTTGTTTCTTTTTATTTCTTCCTCCCTTTCCTTTTTTCTTTCTCTTTCTTTTTTCTTCCTTTCTTTCCTTCTCTCTTTTCTTTTCTCCTTTTCTTCGTTTTTTCTTCCTTTCTTTCTTCTTTCCTTTTTTCTCTCTTTCTCTTTCCTTCTTCCTTCTTTCTCTTTTTTCTCTTCCTCTTTTGTTTTGTCCTCCTTTTTCTTTATTTTTTTGCCTTTTTCTTCCTACTTTCTCTCTCTTCCTTTTTTACTTTCTTCTTTCTCTTTCTCTTCCTTCCTTTCCTTCTTTCTTTTTCTTTCTTTCTCTCTCATTCATTTCTCTTTTTTCTCTTCTTCTTTCTTTCCTTTCTACATTCCTTTATTCCTTTGCTCCTTCCTTTTTTCTTTTTCTTCCTTTCTCTTCTTTCATTTCTTCTTTCTTTCTCTTTTCTTGCTTTCTTGTTTCTGTTTCCTGTACTTCCTTGTTTTACATTCTTTTTGTTCCTTTTTTCTTTCTCTTTCTTTCCTCTTTCTTTTTCTTTCTGTTTCTCTTTTGTTTTTCAATCCTTCCTTTTTCTCTGTTTTTAGTTCTTTCTCATTTCTTTCTTTCTTTCTTACATTCTCTTTCTTTTCTTCCTGCCTTTCTTTTCTTTCTTCCTTTCCCCTTTTTTCCTTCTTTCTTTTCTTGTTTTCTTTCTCTTTCATTCTTTCTTTTCTTTTCTTCCTTCCTTCCTTCCTTTCATTTTTCCTTCCTTCCTTTCTTCCTTTTTCTTTTTTATCTTTCTCTTTCTTTTATCTTCCTTCCTTTCTTGTCTTTTCTCTGTCTCTTTCCCTATGTTTTTTCTTTTTCTTTTCATAGAAAAAGGAAAGAAGGAAGGGAAAAAGAAAGAAAAAAGGAAAAGAAAAGAAGAAAAGGAAAGCTTACTTTCTCTCTTTTCTTACTTCTTTTTTTCTTTTTTCTTCTTTCCTTTTTTCTGTCTTCTATTTTCTTCTTTCACTTCTTTCCTTCTTTTGTTCCTTTTTTTCTTCCTTCCTTCCTTTTTATTTTCTTCCTTTCTACTACCTTCTATTTTCTTTTATCCTTTCTTTCATTCTTTCTTTCTTTGTCTTTTTCTATTCCTTTCTTTTTTTTGTCTTTCTTTCTTACTTTTTCTCTTTCTTTCCTTCTTCTTTTCTTTCTTTTTTCTTCCTTTCTACTACCTTCTATTTCCCTTTTTCCTTTCTTTCATTCTTTCTTTATCTTTCCTCTCTGCCTTCCTTTCTTTTTTTGTCTTTCTCTCTTCCTT
>JAJPUD010001489.1:184772-225233 GCA_023553655.1 Myrmecobius fasciatus | reverse complement strand
TTCCTTCCTTCCTTCCTTCCTTCCTTCCTTCCTTCCTTCCTTCCTTCCTTCCTTCCTTTTTTATCTTTCAACTTTTCACCTTTTTTTGGCTGAGGCAATTGGAGTTAAGTGGCTTGCCTAGGATCACACAGGTAGGACATGTTAAGTGTCTGAAACCAGATTTGAACTGGAGTTCTCCTGACTTCAGGACTGGTGCTCTAACCACTGTACCACCTTTCTTACCTTTTTTTCCTTTCTTCTTTATATTTACTTTTTCTATTTACTTTATTTCCTTCCTTTCTTTTTCTTTTTCTTTTCCTCTTTATTTTATCTTCCTTTTTCTTTCTTTATCTTTTCTACCTTTCTTCTCTTTCTTTCTTTTTTCCTTCCTTTCTCCCTTCTTTCCTTTTTCTCTTTTTCTTTCTTACTTTCTTCTTTCCTCTTTTTTCTTCATTCCTTGCTTTTTCTCTTTCTCTTTCTTTTTTCTTTCTTTCCTTTTTTCTTTCTTACTTCCTCTACTTCCTTCCTTCCTTCCTTCCTTCCTTCTTTTATTCCTCTTTTCTTTTACTTTCTTCCCTTCTTCCTTTTTTCTTTCTTTCTTTTTACTTTCTTCCTTTCTTTTTCTTTCTTTTCTTCCTTCCTTCCTACTACCTCTCTTTTCTTTTTCCTTTCTTTCATTCATTCTTTCTCTCTTTGCCTTCCTCCCTTCCTTTCTTTCTTTGTCTTTCTTCCTTTCTACCTTTCTTTCCTTCTTCTTCTTTCTTTCTTCTTTCTTTTTATTTTTTTCTTCCTTTTTTGTTTCCTCTCTCCCTTCCTTCCTTTCCTTTTCTTTCTTTCTTTACTTTTTCTCTCTTCTTCCTTCCTTCTTTTTCTTTCTTTCTTTCTCTTTCTTCCTTCATTCCTTTTTTCCTTCCTTTCTTCTTTTTTCTTTCTTCCTTCTTTCATTCTTTTTTCCTTTCTTTCTCTCTCTTTTATTCCTTCTTGCCTTCGTTTTTTTGTTCCTTCCATTTTAATTTTTTTCTTTACTTCTCTCTTTTCTTATTTCTTTTTCTTCCTTCCTTCCTTTTTTCTTTCTTTTTCTTTCTTTTTTTCTATCATCTGTCCTTCTGTCTTCCTTTCTTTGTCATTTGCAAACTTATCTTGGATAATGATAAAATATTCTTTCTCATGGGATCCCATATATCTAGCTGGAAGGGAATTCAAAGGTCACCAAGTCCAATCTTCCCATTTCAGTTTTGAAATCGTTTATGTAGCTTATATTTAACTATACATTTTTTTCAATGAACAAGCATTTGTTTTCTCTGCCTCCTACCTCCCCCAATTTGGGAGGGAAGTGGAGGTGATTCGAAAAGTAAATGCTTGTAAACAAATATGCATTTTCAAGCAGAATAAATGCTCATATCGTCCAAGTCAAAAATATATTAGGTCTCAGTCTACACCCTGAGTACATCATCTCTTTTGGGAGGTAAGTGACTTGTTTCATCGTTAGTCCCTTTCTGCAATCATAGTTGGTCATTGCAATAATCAGAGTTCTTATGTTTTTCATGGTTTATTATCTTCACAATATTGTTATTAATCTTTGCAGATTGTTTTCCTGGTTCTATTCACTTTGTGCCAGTACATGCACATCTTCTCAGGTTTCTCTGAAACCATCCACTTTATTATTTACAGTACAATAGTATTCTATCACATTCATATACCACCGCTTGTTCAGTTATCCCTCAAGTAATGGACACCCCCTTAATTTCCAGTTTTTTGCCACAATAAAAAGAGCTAAATGAAATCTATAAATATAAAATATATAAATACATACATATATATTTATATTTATGTATATATATAAATCAAATATTTAAATACATATAAAATATTTACATTTATATAAATCCCCCTTCATTTTTTAAAGGAGAGAACTGATACCCAGAGAATTTAAGTCATTCATTTGATCCTAGCTCTAAAACTGGAAGGGACCTCAGAAGTCATCTAGCCTAACGATTTCATTTTCCAGATGAGGAAATTGAGGCCCAGGGAATTAACGTCACTTGCCCAAAGTCATACAGGTAGTCAACATCTGAGGTGGAATTGGAACCCAGGTTCTGTGACCTTAGCTCTGTACCCCCACTGCCTTCCTTACTCTCCCTTATTGTGTGCCACTGAATATATTTGTAATATTAAAAAGAGTCATGGCTTTTTCCAAGCATTACCGGTAATCCAAGATTACCAGGTCAGCCTCCTAGGCTTTGACAAAAAGCTCAAAGCAGCTCAATCCCCACACTGTGTTAGGTATTAGACAAGGCACAAGGCACAGTGCCCAACTTCAAGGAATTTCTTAGCCCATGTTGGAGCAGGTACCTCCACTCCTGAAAACAATTCAGTCATTATAAATAAGTAGAAGATTTGTTCCATGAGTTAAGGAATTGGATGAGAGTCTCTTGGGAAAGGCACATAGGTTGTGCCAAAGCTTGAACTCTGTGATTGATGAAAGTACCCAAATCAGCAAGATTACAGATTTATTGACATCAGATCCTAGAATTTAGGGTTAAAACAAGTGGTTTAATGGAAAAGGAACTAAATTTTGTGTTAAAAGACTCGGACTGTTTGACAATAAGCAACTTCTCCAGATCTCAGTTACCTCCTCTGTAAAATGAAATGCTTTTTAATGGGCCCTCCCAACTCTATAGCTTCTGATGATATGAGTGGTACAGACTGGAAGCATTTGCAGGTGAGAGAGAAAAAAGCATTGAAGGCTCCATTAATCTAGGAAAACTCAATAGGAAAAAGAATTTGAGAGAGTAGAAAGCTTAGGCAAAATTATGAACAGTTTCCTTTCTTTCTTGTTAAGCCATGTTCTCAGTTCTTGGTAAGCCCAAGTCCTGTTCTTTCAACAATATCTTTTGGTGTAATTCCTTTTTTAAAAATTCTTAAGTTTCATATATTTAGTAGGATCTTATTTAATTTTAAGTGGTCCATTTTTTGTACTTTTTAGACAAGTCTAGTACAGAATCTGTGTTTATATTAAATCAAAGGTATTTTTTCACCATGTAATTCAAATACTCAAAGGGACACTTAATTGTGGTTCTTAATATTTACATACTGTTTGACTTTAGTTTTGTGTAAATTCAGAACAATGTGTTTCAAAAGCATTCTTTTTTTTTTTTTTTGCTAAGGAAATTGGGGTGAAGTGACTTGTCTAGGGTCATATAGCCAGGAGGCATTAAGTGTCTGAGGCCAGATTTGAACTCAGGTACTCTTGACTTCAGGGTCGATTCTCTATCCACTACACCAACTAGCTGCCCCTCAAAAGTATTTTTAACAGAAGTGGCATAACCTTGTGTTTTGTTGATTATCTTTAGCTCACTAAGACTGTCCAGTAATAAACAGAGTATTATACCAGAACATATCATATGGTATAATTCCTAAAGCCTTATTCTTCATGTCAAATGACCCCAGTTTAAGATATTACCTGACATTGGCTTAGGATTTTTTCTTCCATAGGTTTTTGCATTGTAATAGGGGATTCTATAGAGTAAAAATGTTTTAAAAGAACCAGGCTTACATACAAAAATCCATTGCTAATATTGCAATAAATACTTTGAGTACTGAGTGCCTCATTGGAGTAATATATATAAAATTATGGAATTGTATTCATATTCTTTTGTGTAATATGTAGTATGTAATACTAAAATTTCAAAAATTACTTTTGCATCATTTTTATACATTTTTTTCTCTGATATTGGCACCAGTTTTGCTATGAGACAATGCCTTTTTCATTTTAAATATTTTATTAGTGATAATGCAACATACAAAGTGATAAATTATAGATAAATTTTCAGAATTAGGCAGTTGTAAACTTTTTTGTTAGGCTATTCTCAAGAGTTCTATGAACAAACTGCCATTTTTGTCTGAAAAGGAAAGAATTTGTTTTGATTTCAGTTGCTAGGCTACTTTTTCATGGTAAAAGAAAAGCTAGTCATTGTTATAATCTTCATTCATAATGAGATTTTAAGATCATTCTTTGTATTATGGAAAATAGATGATTTTGAGATTTAAGAGTTTAAGAGTCTTAAGAGTTTGATTTGCTCCGTTTTCCTAAAATAAAAATTGCCTTTTACAAGTGTTAGGTCCTGGGTATTGTACTTCTAATTTTAACTTGGATTAATCATTCTAAATCAAAATATTAATGTAGATCAGGCTGCTGTTGAAGTACATGTATATTATAAATTATCTTATATGCTTTATTTTTGCAAGTTTCTAAGAAAAAAAGCCCTACTATTCCTATTGCAAAGCACGCAGGAATTGAAAAAGTCCAATAATTTCAAAAGAACTAGGCTAACAAATGAATCTGATAGTATTTTATGCACTTAGATGGCAGGATTTGGGGAGCATGAGGCGTTGTTATGGAAAGTACTTTATCAAAAGACCCTGATGGGCACCTCAAGGAGTATTTTCCAGGACAGAGTTAGAACAATAAGTGGTGTATATAGAGCAGACAATTAATAAATGCTTATTGATCCAACAGTTCAGGATGCCAGATATCTGTACTTTCTTATCTTGTGAGATTCTTGTCCATGGCATTCTGGGACTGCTTCATTAACTCAGTATAGGCTTTCTGTCAAAAGAGTAGTCATCAAGTAGACAAAATGGTATTTTTATGTAGTATTTTTTCACTTGTGAAAATTCCATTTAAGTGATTACTTAAATGGGGAACCTTCAGTGGATTGTTGGGAATGCTTCAGACCATTTCACTAAAGCTGATTTCTTAAGTCAGTTAATCAACAAACTTTTAAGTGTTTACATGCAAGGCATTGTAATTAAATTGTAATTTTTGGATTGTAGGATATCTGACTAGAAAATATGGTCACTGAAATTTTTAGATTCTAGGTTTAGTGCTAGAAATGTCCTCTGAGGCTAGCTAGTAAAACCTCTTCATTTTAGAGAAGACTTGTGCAAGGTCACAAGGTCCAAGGATTTAGAGCAGGAAGAGACTTCAGAGGACATGCAGTCCTTGGCTTCTTAAACCGTGAGTCCCAACCACATGTAGAGTCTCATAACTGAATATGGGGGTCATGAAATTATGATTTATTATTAGAAAATGTTTGATTTGTATACTTATTTTATATGCCTATCTATCTGGGTGAATAGACCTCTGGACTCTGACCCATCATGGGGTCATGAGAAAATTTCTCCAGCAAAAGGGATCCCCAGTAGAAAAAGTTCAAACCCTGCTCTAAGCCAATCCCCTCTCACTTAGGGATGAATCCACCCTTTTCCTAAAATGGCATCTTCCTAGAATGGGTCAGATCATAGGACCATAGTTTCAGAGCTTGACAAGCTTTGTCAATTCGCCTAGGAATTCAAATAGTCCAACCCCCACATTTTACAGATGAGGAAATGAGACCTTGGGAGATTAAGTGATACCCAAGGTCATGCAGATGGTTGAGATCATCCATTTTGAGTTGAGAGGGACCTAGGAAGGTCACCTAAACTAGTTTCCATTCCCTCCATTTAAAAAATGCCCTCATTTTGTTTTATTCAAATGGATTTCATAGGAGTGAATTATAAACTGAATAAGAGTTAGTGAGAACAGGGAGGAATTTAGAATTTATCTTCTAGGTTTCTAGCCAGGTTACAATTCCAGGGGTTTAAGTAGTGTCAACAAACCATTCAATTCAACAAACATTTATTTACTTCATGATATCAGTCTTAGATTACTTTCTTGTGTAGATTTGTTGCTCTGTAACTACAATGTGATGTTCTGTTGGTTGCTGAATGGGTGACTTGGGAGGGAATGGATACAAACGCATTCTTATCTTTCATTACTCCAGTGAAATTCTGATTAGTTTCTGTTGCTAGTTCCAGTGCTTAATACATTTATTTTTCCATTCTTTATTGACACAAGTACAAGTCCCAAACCTATCTTCTAGGTGCCCCTCCTTATGTGATTGCTACAAGATTAACTGTCATTGAGTTCCCATCCAGAGGGCCTACTCTCAGATCTGGGAGATGTATCCTACAGATGTATCCATCTGTATGCCTTGCACAGCCTCTTACTAACCCTTGTTCAAAAAAATCAAGGCGATGCTCTGTGAAAAACATTAAACCCTAATTTTGTACTGGGCAGGATGCTAGGTGCTGTTAGTTTGAAGTTTAAGAACTTGAGAGGAAAAATATATTCTCTTTCCTACGCCAACTTCCTTTATCTCAGTTTCCTTCCTTCTCCCCGTCTTCCTTTCTACCATCCTGGGCCCTCTTTAAGCCTTGCCTCTTCATAACTATTGCCTTTTGATGTATCATTGACCGACTTGCTTTCACCTCTCTTGCTCTTGCAAAGTTTGTAGACTTCTGGTCCTCCTTTCAACCTAGGTCCACTTCTACTCCCCGCCCTCTAGTGCCTCGATGCTGCTCTTGTCTCCACCCCTCTCATTACGTAGACGTGGCTCCGCCTACAGGGTTTGGACTGAGCCAATAGGAAGGCGTCTCCCCGTCCGGTTGTCCCGCCTCCACGTTAAGTCCGCGCCCTATTTCTCCTCCTCCTCTCCCACTCCGCCCCCTTCTCGCACGCTCACCCTGCGGACCTCCGGGGTTCCGAGGATCGGGCGCTATGAAAAGTGTTTGCCCTGTCGCTGCCGGTAAGGGGTTACGGCGCCAGCCTCCCCGCGGGGAGACCCAGAGGAGTCTGAACGGTGGGCGGTGTGGAGGGCTACGGGGAGTGAGTCAGAGGTTCGGCGGCCGGCGCTGCCTCTCCTCAGCTCCGCTCCCCCTCCCCTTCCCCCACTCCCCCTCCCCGCCAGCTTGGGCGGGAGTGGCTGTTCCCCCCCTCCCGGCAGGCCACGGGGCCGGAAGTGCCGCCATTTTTTGCCTTTCGTACTATTGACAATAACAAGCCCCAGTTTTCTCTCTTGAGCTTCCCCCCTCCTTCTCCCTCCCCCCTCTCGGAGCCCAGCGTCTCCCCTCCCGGAGAGAGAAAAGGAGGTGGAGCGGGCGCTCGCCAAGCCTCCCCCCCGCCGCTCCTGGAGCCAGGCGGGGAGGGGGAGAGGGAGAGAGAGAAAAGCAGGAGGGGGGACCAGCCGAGAGTCCTGGTCCTCCCTCCTTCTCCTTCCCCTTCCCTCCTCCCTCCACCCTTCACCCCCTCCCTCCCTCATTCACTGACTGGCTGGTTCTCTTCCTCTTCCCTCCCTCCCCTGCATCCTTGCTTCTCCCTCCCCCCCCCCCACCCCGGTCCTGAATGAGTTGCTTTTCCACCTTTTCTTTCTCGCCCACCCGAAGGGCTTCATGTTTCCCAGCCTATTGACCCCAGCATTTTCATGTTTCCAACAGGTTTCTCATCCCCCAACCCCCCAGCTGCTGCTGCTGCTCCTCCTTCCCAGGAGGTCAGATCTGCCACTGATGGTCATAACAGCACTAGCCCTACTTCGGCCACTACTGCCTCCTGTTCCAAGAAGAGAAAGTTAAACACCAGTGGCAGCAACGAGAAAGAAGACTTTGATCCCATCCCTTCTTCCTGCTCCTCCCCTCCCCCGCCCCCTCCCAAGAACTCCTCTACATCCTCTTCTGCCTCTTCTACCGCCTCCTGCCCAGGGATTTCAATTGCCACCCCCAACCATCACCACCTCCAGAAGAAACTGCGTTTTGAAGACTCCTTGGATTTTATAGGACTTGATGTGAAGATGGCCGAGGAATCGGCGTCTTCATCTTCACCTGGTCTTGGTGTATCTCAGCAGCAACTTAAAAACAAAAGCTTATTAATCTCCTCTGTGGCTGCAGGGCACCATGCAAATGGGCTAACCAAAGCCCCCAGTACCATCTCCAGCTTCACCAACAGCAAGCCAGGATCAGCGAAGAAACTGGTGATCAAGAACTTTAAAGGTAATACCAGCAAAAATCTGTAGTATTCGGGGGAATTCGTATTGGCAGAAAAACCAACAGAGTTAGTTTACCACTTTGTGAGCAGCTATAGTTTGCCCTTGGGGGGCAGACTCACAAAGTTCTCTCTTTTTTTAGGTGGGTCGGTGAGATATTGTTTATATTGTCTTATGTCTCCTTATGCCGAAAGATACGCTGTGCATTTTTCTCAAAGTTAATATTTTTTCCTTCACAATTACTGCTAATATTTTTTTACACTTAATCCCGAAGTGGTTTACTACTGTATATTATATCTTACGGCATCCTCGGTTGTTAATCTCTTTTATTTTTTTACAATCGAAGAAAACTGAAACTTAAAAAAAGGTTGGTGTGTTACAATATAGAGTTGGTAACTCCGCTCAGGTCACATTTTCTTTTATTTCTGAAATGGAATTGCATTGTTGCTGCTTTCTTTCTCTTCTGTGGTGGGCAGGTTGCAGGTTTTTGCTCTTTAAAAAATTGTTTAGTTTCTTGAGCATGAAGGACATGTGTTATAGAGAATCCACAGGGTAGTGCTCCCAGGAGATCAGATATTTTGAAGTTAGCATTAAATCCTTTTAGAAGTTGATACAAATCTGTGTGTAATGATGTAGTCTTGGATTTGCAAGATTAGCTTAGTTCTAAGCTAAAGACTCAATTTTCTTGAAGATAAGTACGTTTTGTTTGGGGAGAAAGGATTACTATGTGTTTTAAGTACTTGTTTTCTTGAATTTGAAAGAATGGAGAATGGCGATTTTCCAGTTTTTAATTCCATCCCAAATATCTTTCCTGGGCTTGAAATTTGTGATGTTGGGAGTGTTAGTTGTCCCAAGAAATGGGGTTTCTATAGTTTCATTCCTTCTGTCCCTAATATGAAGGTCTTTAGGAGATTTGCTTTTTTTTTTAATTAAGCCCATTTCCTCCTTTTCTTTGTCATGTATTAGTGCTTTTTGCTAAACATGTATGAATTTCCGTCAACTGCCCTCAGCTACTGGTGCTTATTTTCAAGGGTGAACACTCGAGATGTTTTATACCTCTTCTTCATTTTATAGCCGAGCCAGCCATATACAACTCAATTAGTCACCCCTCTTAAGGCAATCCTCTTAGTCATTTTGGTTGCTTTTTCCCAGACTATCTCTAACATGAGCACAGCTTCCTAGTATTGGAGTGCTCTGAACCAGACATGCAGCATTATTCTCTTCCCTCTTCATGGAACTGCGGAGTGCATCACATTATACACTTCACATAGAAGATACATAAAAAACACTGCCGAGGGTTTTTCTTTGAATACATCCCGTATCTTGTCACAATCACTTTTGCTCCTAGAAACACAGGTAGCAAACTGAGGTTTTCACACCTAAATGAACTGTAATTATTTATAATGTATGATTGTGGCTGTAGATTAGGCACAATATTCTAACCCTTGAATAATTTGCTTATTTTTTTATGTAAGGAATTTATTAAATGAGAACAGCTCCCAACATGTCATACGATGTTAAAACTGGGAGAAACCTTCCAGTTCACCTCGTCCAACCCCCTATCCTGGCACATTACAATTTTAGCTCAATCGCCTGTACTTTCCATAGCTATATGGCAATGCCAGATGCTGTGGTTGATCACTGGTACTCAGCATCTGCTTATTTTTGAAACTTTGCCTTGCCAAACAGTCTTTTGAGAGACCATAACCTTTTTCCTACCTTTCTCTGTAAACTTGATTTTCAGTACATAAAATGCTTTCCATATGCAGCAGTAGTGACTGCCTCACAAGCCGAAACACAAGTCAGGTCATGATATCTATTTTCCCATCTGTAAAATGTGGTTTATGGTACTGATCTATACCTGGTTGTAGAGTACTCTAAGACTTCTGCACTGAATGTGCAAATGTATTGTTCAAAAAGTGAAACCATTTGGATAAATTTCTTCAGTTGCATGTGGTTGAACTAAGAAACATTTTTAATATTAAAACTTGATGGGTTCTTTAAAATTTTTCTATATAACATAACATGCTTTTACAGAAATAGCTTGAATACTTGATCTTTTCATTTCTCTTGTTATCTGTTAATCCATCTATAAAATGAGGGCATTACCTGCTCTATCTGGAAGGGTCCTCTTCTGACTTATCAAAAGACTCATTCTGGAAAGTTAAGTTTAATGGAAAGATTCCTAAATTTCTTGTGCTAATTATTATTAGAGAGATTAGACTTTGCTCATGTTCATAGAGTTAATATAGAAATAAGGAATTCACTATTTCATGGCAAGATAGTTCTCTTATTCTCAAACCTTTATTTATATTTTCTTTCATTTCTTTCCCATCCCCAAAACTTTTCATTTTTGCCTTTGGTAAGGAGAGTGACCTGGAGAGTTGGGGTAGGGGTGGGTGGAATAGGAGGGGTAGGTTTGGGTGCATTTGCCTGGGGGGGGGGAGTCTGAAGCGTGCACAGAATGATCTGTGAGTCTTATGATCTTTTGGTGTTTGCACATTTGTTTAAAAAATAGGTTGTTTTTGTTGTGGCTTTTTTAAAAAAGGTGTCCTCAAAGACTTATTTTGAAAAAAAAATTTTTTTTTCTTTGAAAACTTAGATTGAATTGGATTGAGGTCCTTCCTTACTACTGATAAATGTCCATATAGAAATTTTTGTTGATGTTAAGGCTGTATATGTGATGGCATGAAATTAGGATTCTCATTCTGATTTTGGACCTGGCTCATCCATACCTTGAATCTCACTTTAAGGATTATTGGAACTCTGTAGGAGGAAAAGATTTGCTGGGTGTCTGGAAATCGGGGAGGAACAGAAGAGAGTTGGTTCTAATACTTCTGTACTGTATGCAAGGTTTGTAGACAATACCTAAAAGGTCTTGATTTGAGGTGGTTTTTAAAAGTTTTTGCTTGCTTATATATATTAAGCTTAAAGAGAATGGTTACTTTAATGTTTAAGTAGGTATAACAGTATAGTTGGTGTTTACTTGGCATGATTAACTGGCCCCTAAACATAACATTTTTGCCCAGTTGGTTTACTAAATCTCCGTTATATTTGAGAACCACTGGATGAATAGTTAATGTGACTGCAGACCCTTTTTTAAAACGGAAGCTGCTTGATGTGCTTTTTGGAAACTTGTGACATTGTCTCCTACAAAATAATTCTGATACCATTTTTTGATTATCTTCTAGAAAAACCAAAATTGCCAGAAAACTACACGGATGAAACATGGCAGAAACTGAAAGAGGCGGTAGAAGCAATTCAAAACAGTACTTCAATTAAATACAATCTAGAAGAACTCTATCAGGTATGTCTGAGTTTGTATCTATAAATTACATTACCTCAAATAGAGTTGGCTTGCCTATGATTTTATCTCTCTGAAGTAGTTTGAAAGTAGATTTTAGTTGACCTTCTAATGCCATTGCCTTTGCTTCTTGCTTTTACTGTATTTATCAAGTATGAGATTCTCTCCCACTCCAAATGTATCTGCATGCCTTTGTGCACAGGTGTCCTTGTTTCCCTTACCACAGGGTCATGGTTGCTGATGTCTTTATATAATAAGACTTGTATCCTTGGCAGATAGACCATGAAACAAGTCCTGTGTGGACCCATTTCAAGGAAACGCTTTTGAGAAGGACTTTGATATCACCTAGTTTCACTGAAGTTTGTCCAGAAGACTGAGTTCTAGTGTCTTCAGAAATGGACATTTGCTACTGGCTGAGTCTGAGGGTTTAGGAAGACTGGAACAAATACATGATCTGTTTTGTTAGTTCCTTTTTCTATCTGCTGATGCTGGCAGAGCCTATAATAGGGTCTTAGAAACTATTCTCTACTTTACCCCTATAATGGGGAGCCTGTCTTTCTTAGATTGTGGCCCACCAGCTTGGTCTGTTCTTACTTCTTTCCTGCCCCTCTGCTTCAAGTCTATCTTACTGAATTGCAGTATCTTTGAAAGGATTTTTTAAAAATAAATTTTTTTTCTCTTTTATTATGAATTTGATGAACATGAACAAACATGACCATTTCTCTATACACGGAAGCCCTGAACAGAAGACTGCATATGAAACTGTGAATCTCTACTACAATGCCCTGGCTTGTCTCTTTGAAGACTCAGCTTGTTAGTTCCAATACTGCTCTGCTTGTCTATCAATTGTGGTACTTTGAGAAATTAATTCAAAATAACCACTTTTAGGGCATGAATTGATTTGGTGTTCTTAGCTGACTAAAGAAGACTTAAGCTGGAGAGAAGCAGCTTTTGTGATGAAAAACTTTTGAACAATTAGAGCTATCTAAAAGTGGATTGGGCTGCCTTCTCATTAGAAATCTTTTATCCCCTGCTGGATAACTACTTGTCTATTATTTTGTAGATTTCATTCTTCTGATACCAGCCAGCCTCAGAGGTCCCTTCTACCTCTTGAGATTGTATGATTCTGCCTGAGTTCTTTACTGTGCAATAATTGGTGGTGTCACTCTTGTACCGATTGCTTTAGTGACTTGATACATGACTATTATAATTGAAGGAGAAAAATGCTCAAATTTAATATTAGTAGAATCCCATGAGAAAAAAATTTTGGTGGTTCTTTTTTGAAAAAAATCAATATTTGTAGCAATCATCTATATAGTTTAATAACTGGACATTTGATTCTAAAGTGACAATAGATTTGTGTGTGTGTGCACACGGCCTGTAGCTTTTCAGAATTGCTAATGTACATGTTAGATTTATTGTGTTACCGTGATCTACATGTTTTTCTCAACGCATATGTAGTTGGAGACTTGCATTACAGTGTTCGAAGCATGCTCACTTTGGGGGAAGAAAAGATTGTTCCGTTTACTCTTAAAATATGTAACTTTTAAAATTTTTGTATTCTTGACTTTTTCAACCTCATCAGCTTCATTTTTTTTCCCAGCATTTTTATATGAATACTATTGTACATGGAATCTGGCCTAAAAGTAGGCTTTCAAAAATTAGGCTTTTTATAATGGATGCGGATTGTTTTTAATGAACCTAATTTACTTGGTCTCAAATATTTTTCTTAGCTTTTGAATTGAAATGATTTTAGTGTACACACATTTGAAGAGGTGCACTTGTTGATTATAATAGCTTTGCTGCTTCAGGCCTAAATTTAAAACTTAATTTTTTTGATTGTTTTCACAGAATGATTATTTTGAGTTATTCAAGTGTTGAAAAGAGGAGGAACAAAGCTGGGGTACCATGTTTCACACCAGCTGGCTTTTAGGTCCCTGTTTTGTACTTGAGGCAAATTTGTTGTGTTTTTGTTTGTTTGTTTTATGAGCCTTTGGCATAGAATGTTTGCATGTTTTGCCCACTTAAGCTTTCAGTTCCCAGAAAAGTATATATATTGAAGTTTTGTTTCTCTTATATAGGAATACATGTCAAATTAGCACACAGATTTTGAGAATTTGGGCTTACATAAACACAATTCCATTTCTTTTGTGTTCCAAGCCGATTATATGTGAAACTTCAGTCAAAGCACTATAATTTTGGGTGGGCCGTTCTAACTTCTGAAACCATTAGCCATAGACAGTGGTTGGCTCTAGTTTTTATTTGTTGTATTGAATATAAATTGTATGAGGGTTGTTTCACTTCGCTGTTAAATGTTTTAAGGGCTTTCTTCTCTTTCTTTTAAACATAATAGCAACTGATTCTATGGGTAAAGTCGTCCCCGTCGTGTCCCCGTCTGTCCCGTCCGTCTCCCCCCCCCCCCTTCAGAATAGTTGGATGGTAAATGGATGGCAATTGAACTAATGCTTGTTAGACACCTGTATGCTAGCTTCTCCGTGAGCTACAGATCGCTGGGTCCTGCCACCATGAAGCTTTACATTCCAAATATGCTTCAGGAGAGACACCATTAAGTCTGAGAGCAGTTCTGTTCCTTAACTCCACAAAAGAGTATGAGCTGTGTTTGTATGTCTATGGCTTTAAATTGCCTCAGTGAAGATTTAATTTCTTGTGTGTCACGATCTGTTCTAGGTTTAATAAAGAGATGACTTCTACTTTTCCTGGTCTTGTACCAGTCACATAAAAAAAAAATCAATGTGAGTTCATGATGATGATATTTAGCTTCTCCTTTGGCTTGTTAGCTGGAAATAGACTAGAGAATATTACTCTTGTTTTATGTCTGGGAGTTTTTCTCATCTCTGAAGGAAGAAAAGTTTGGCAGTCCAGGAGGTGCCTAATCTGGAGGAAAGCAGTTAGATCTACTGACTGTCTTTTTGAGAGGGTAACAGAAGCAGGCATCTTGTTGGGGCATTTCTGTGTGAAAAAAAATTTTAACCATTGGGCCATTTGGGTTGTGATGTATTTCTGGAGTAAATAGGGCAAGGGAGTGACAGCCCATGGGGGTGACTAGCCTGTGCAATATATCTTTCCTTGTGTGCAGGAGGACTGACCTTGCCTAGAAATTGCCTGTTGGACTCAGCTAAGTTTGCTGAACTCTTGAATATAGGTGGCTATGGACAAGCTTGAGGTTGTAATTGTAGGGAAAGTTAGTTTTAGTTGTTTGTTTGTTTTAAACTTAAAGAAACTTAGCAGTTTAAACATTGCTTGATTCTTCCTAAGTTGTAATCAGTATAATTCTTGGAAAAATTATCTACAACTTGGTAGTCTTTTATTTTTAATGTTTTCAGCATATTATGTGGGCCTGTTTTTAAACTGTAAAGAATGTGTAAAAATTAGCTAGCTGATGAGAGAGTTCTGGTTGACAGTGTGGAATTGTTTTTAAATATAAAAAGTCTACAGAAAAAGTATTGCAGTAAGCAGCAGGTATTGAGTCAGAGAGAGACAACCCTAAGGGTCAGTACTATTGAAGAGGAAACAACAAAATTCTGTCTTTACTCTGTTTTCTAGGTCTTCAGGTTGAGAAATTCCAGGTTTCTAAATATTGTGTTACCTTAATTTTAATCCTCTTCATTTTCCTTTTTCTTCTCAACAAATTCTACTCCTTCCCCTCTTTTGCTCCTGCTCCTATACAATAGACAATATATTTTGGGAGCGCTGGATTTGAATTTTAGCTATAAAGCCAAGGCATGACCTATAGTTCTTCCTACACTCCATTTGCTGTATGCTTATGTTTGCATTGGTGAGTGAGTTTTTCAGGCACGTGTTTGGGATGGGCATACTTTGGGGAGGAAAGGCAGGGAGTGGGATGAGTAAATTAAATAAATTTTCTTGTCATTGGCCTATATGAAAGAAACTCATATTACATTTATTCTTTATTTCACAAATTTGCAATTTGAAAAAAAAAACTATATTCAGCTTAAAAATAATTGCCAAGGGGGCAGCTAGGTGGTGCAGTGGATAGAGCACCAGCCCTGAAGTCAGGAGGACCTGAGTTCAAATCTGGTCTCAGACATGTAACAGCTGTGTGACCCTGGGCAAGTCACTTAACCCCAATTGCCTCAGTTAAAAAAAAATTGCCAAATGGTGAAAATCAATGACGGGTACTGTAATTGAAAATGTGATTGGTAGTCTGAAATAGTGAATCGGGTGCCACACAAACTTGAGGCAGGGAGACCTGAGTTCATATCCTCTCTGAAACCTTAACTGGATGCGAGACCACAGAAAAGTCACTTTCTCTTTCTCAAATGGGAATAAGAAGAACAATCTTTACAGGCTTGTTGGAAGGTTTAACCAAATAAGATAATATTTATGCATTTTAGTGAGAATCTTAAAGCACTATAGAAATAGCATTAATTTTATGTAAGGAGAGGGCTTTGTGAACTGTAACATACTATATAAATGTTAGCCATTACAATTTATAGAGTTTTTAAAATAGTTGTTATACTGAATTCCATGGACTCTGTAAGTTCTTTTGTTTTAGAGGAATTCAGGAGTAGAATAGAGAATACATTGCTAAAATCCCAAAGTGGATCTCAGCCCCAGCTTCTATTTTTTTTTAATGAACCTGACAAATGACAGCCAATGTGAACATCTTTATATGAAGAGCAGAAAAAGAGAAATCCATATAAAACTGTGAATCTACTATACTGCATACAGCTTGGGTTTTAAAAAGACTATGGTGGTTCCAACCTTGCCCTGTTTGTGTCCCTTTTTGAATTGTCTTCTGCTCTCTTTTGTATTTAAAAAAAAATGATTCCTTGATGATCATCTCTTTTTGAGTATCACTATCAATAGCAGTGGTACCCCTATCCAGATCCCTTCCTCCTTGTTGCAGTACATTGAATTGTCTTGAATGAATAAATTTTATGCAGGTGGGTTTGCTATAGTGATATATTTTCTGGTTACAATGCAGTTTACTTATGATGTATTTATCTACATGATGACCCCTTGCTAACAATTATCTCCATTTTAGTGATAGTCACCTCTTGTTGTAATAGGTTGCTTTTCTACTTTACTAACTGGAGCTATGGACACATCACTTGACTCTGAGCTTTAGGCCTCCACTTTGGAGGGAGTTTTTAATGAAATCTGAGGGCCTTGATCACAGAGGAACCCGAAGTTGCTCCATTTCTCTCCTGGAGCCAATTTCTTTTTGGACATTCCCATTCCCATTTCTGTCACCACCACTGTGCTTTTTAAAAAAAAAAAAAAAAAAGCATTGAGGTCTTTGGTTTTATTTTTTGTTTCTTTGTTTTTATCTCACAGTTTTTAAAAATTCCCTTGTCACAATGAAAAACAACAAAATCAATTAATAAAAGAAGCCACTTCTGATAGTTGGGGGAGGGTGCTTTGAGTCTTAAGTAACTGCTACCTTGATGGTTGAACAGAAAGAACAGTAACAAGCATCGATTGTTGAACATACTCTCAAAAGCACGACCTTTCTTTTGTTTTAAATGCACTCTTATTTTCTTATTCCTACATTCATACTTCCACAGATCTGTAAAGATGGAAGGGAGATGCTTTCTAATCTCTCTTCTTTACTAGCCCTGCCTTCCCTCTTTTTAAAATTCCTTATCTCTCTTTGGCTCTAAGCTTTGTCATTACTTCACAGCATTTGATTTCAATTAAATCAGGTTCTTTTTTTAAAAATTAATTTTCTTTCAGTTAACAAGCTCCCCCCCCACATCCCTTTCATCTCCCTCTACCCAGAACAAAAGGAAAAACAAAATCTTTTTTTAAATAGTCAAGCAAAATATTCTCTCATTTGCCATGTCCATGTTGGGTTCATTACCTCTCTGCTAGGAAATGGATGGCAGTCTTAATCATCAATCCTCTGGGATTCTTGATCATTGCCTTCAACAGCTTTCTTAAGTCTTTCAGAGTTATTTGTCTTTATGACATTGTTATCATTGTAGATGTTGTTATACTGGTTTTGCTCATTTCATTCTGGATCAGTTTATATTTCTAGGTTTCTCTAAAATGGTCCCTTTTATTATTTTTTATGGCATGATAGGGCAATGAATATGGTGTTCCATTACATTTGTATAATGTGATTTATTTAGTCATTCCTCAATTGTCTTATTTCATTCATTTGTCTTTAGTTTTATTTCATTTTTCAGTGACACCAGATATATCTTTTCACAAATCCCTCAAATTTAAATAGGGTTTCAAGCGACTTTATAAAGTTCTTCCCTTTTAGTTCATTAAAACTTTCCCTGGACATTAGAATTGATACCATGAATGTCTGGGTGGTAGTTCAAAATGTAAATTATCTGCATTATCAAGTGCCTTTCTTGTGCACAGCATTACAATATCGGGGACATGAAAATTTCCAGAGTTCTGCGATGAAATGACGCTAAATCTTTGATAATAGAAGGCTGCGATTTTAAGCATGCTGGGAATATCAGATGGTAAAATGAAGTAGAGACTGATTTGACCCATTTCTTTGCTGTCTGAAGATACAAAACCTGGACCTTTCAAAAGCACTGTGACTAACAGGGTCAGGGTCCAGAGACTTAAGCTATTTGCTAAAGATTATTCATTGTACAAAATTTGCTGTATCTAAGCCTTCAGCTTTCTGATAGGAGAGTCTCTATAGTAATAGTATTTACTGTAATGGGATTTTACCATCTCAAGTATCCTGTTTGCATTGAAAGGACAGCTAAGATTGGAGTTCTTTCATCAAATCGCAATTATCCTTCAACTTTACTTATTCTTCTGAGTCTGCTTAATGACCCCTTCATAGAAAAACTCCCAACTCCCAAATCATTCACAGCAGCCGTAGAACCAGACATATTGAGAGATCCAGGGCCTGGGAGAAAGACGTTGGTGAAGCATGTATTTCATCATCAGTAGGCATTCATTGAATACGTACTTAGAACAGGGTACTGGACTAGGGCGGTGGGGATCCTGAGGTCCAAAGACAAAAGAGCTCAAGACAAAAAGGCCTATGAGGGGATTAGAATCAGGTTGGAGAGGCAGGACATTCTCATTCATTCTCTCTCTCTCTCTCTCTCTCTCTCTCTCTCTCTCTCTCTCTCTCTGTCTGTCTCTCTCTCTCTGTCTCTCTCTCTGTCTAACTGTGATCACACATCTTACCAAATGAATGGTAGAGATAAGTGCTATAGGAATAGAGGGAGAGATGATTGCCAGCTGGGGTAGTCTGGGAGTGCTTTGTGAAGACTCTGGAAGGCTTGAATGCAAGGGCAGGGCGGCTTTCACCAGAAGTGATGAGTGGGGAGGGCAGTCTAGCCCAGCACCTTTTTAAATGAATGAGAGAATTGCCAGGGGTAGGCTGCTTTGAGCTCAGTTGAGAATCTCTTTAGGGGAAACCTATTTATTCACTTTATTTTCCAAGAAAGATGAGAAATAAGGTTTCAGTTTAGATTATAGGTGGGGTAGTTGGCTGAAAAACTTTTCTCAGCCTGGTTTTGTCTCTAGATTCTGAAGATTAGTAACCTTTCTCTTCATCCAGTGGATTTGGTTGCCCCTTTGAGTTCAGATCTTTCATGATCTCCTATGGCAAAGGGTCTTAAAATTGTGATAACTGATTGTGGGGGCAGTGAAATTACGATTTATGATCAGTAAATGTTTGATTTGTATATCTATTTTATATACCTTACATACTTGGGGTGTGTAAAAGTTTCTCAGGCAAAAAAGGGGTTGCAAATGGAAAAAGTTTAGGCAACTCAGTCCTGTGGTGTACCTAGGACTCTTCTAGAAGTCCTAGAGAAAATGGATGAGATAAGGTCCCTGATTTCAAGGGGCTTAGAATCTAGCAAGGGAGATTAGCCATGCACCTAAATAAAATAGAAAATAGGGCGACTTCCCTGAGAGTTCACATAAGGGGAGTTTTCATTTCTGGCTGAAGGGATTGGGGAAAGCTGGGGGGAAGTAGGGGTAAAGAGCATTTCTGAAAAAGAGAAGTCAGCAGCCGGGCAGCCAAGCCAAGCATTAGCTGAAGTGTAGAATGGGTAGAAAGAAGTGCTAAAAGATAAGGCAGCTGTAAGCCAGACAGCGATTCTCCAGTGCCATACTGTCTGGGATAGGCAAAGGGGAGTCGGTGACGGATTTGGGGCAGAGGAACATTGTGATGATTGGAAGTCTGCTGCAATATGTTCCTGAAATGGAGCAGGGCTTCTTAACCTTTTTTCACTCACAACCCCTTTTTGCCCCAGAAATTTTTACATGACTCTAGGTATATAAAATAGGCGTACAAAATCAAACATTTACCGGTGATCATAATTTTGCAACCCCCACATTTAGTTACAAGATCCCATAGAGGGTCATGAACAAGTTTAAGAAACTGATAGCTAGTTCACTGGACTTGTTTATGAAGAGAGGGCAGGACTGTGAGATCCTTAGGAGGTAGGAATGACAAAACTTGCAGTGTCAATTTGAGAGTGTGAGTAGGAGAAACCAAGGATGGTTTATTTTGACTCTGGGCAGAAGCACAATCTCATTGACAGAGAAAGGGGATTGAGGAGGATCAGGTTTGAAAGGAAAGAGAAGTTTTGTTCAGGACTTGCTATTTGAGGTGTCCACAGGCCTTTCTTTCATTTGGAAGCGTTCACCTAGAATTTAGGAAAGAGATAATGCTTCACTAGTGGAGTTATTAGAGAGGAGAGAAAAAGGGACCTTTGAGAAAGAGAAAGGAGAGAGATTTCCTTTTCTATTGATTGTGACGTATAAAAAGAATATTTTTTTTACATTTGTCACATCTGAATTCTTATCAAATTTCTTCAGAATCCTTTTACTCTCTGTGACAGCTATTTTACATTTGAAACGAAGTTGGTATAGACATAACCACTGAACTCTGCTGCGCATCCTGGAGGTTGTCCCTTTGTCTTCCAATCCAGGCATTAAGAGGAGAACAATTTAGCTTCTATAGAAGGACATGAAATTTCGATCATTTGTCTTAGAGTTATCAGTTGTGCTGTTTTGCAAATTTATATTTGGTTAAATATTCTTAACTGAAGCCTTATGTGGGAGAAATACCTCATAATTACACACTGTACCTCTTGTTACAAAAGTCCTGGTGATGTCTCTGCTTTTTCTAATTGAGAAAAAAAATTTTTTAAATTATAGGAAGCAAACTTTTAGCCCACTGTGGGTATTAATCTTTTGATTGAGGTAACAACAGTACCCAGAGAGTTATGCCTACGTGTGTTGAAGAAAAAGGAATTGGGATTTGTAACAAATCAGTGTGTAAGTTGATAGCTTTTGTATGTCACAGTTGCTGAGAATTGAATCTCCTCAGGGCAGTGTCTTAATCTTATCTACAGATGTGTTCCTTTTAGTAGAATACTTGACTGAATCTAGTGACTTTTATCTTGATGTATAACCATTCTCAAGTATGCTAGCTAGCTTTTAAAATAAATATCATAAAAGGATATTTTGATGTAAATCATGGGTGTCTTTTCTTGCATTCTTTAAGATGGTATTTGTGTTTTGTTCTCCGTATCACTCACCAATTTAAAGAAAAACAGAACTCTTGTAATAAATATACATAGTCAAGCAAAGCCTATCCCTAAATTGGCCATGACCAAAAATGTTTCTTTTTCTGGCGTATTAGTCCATCATGTCTCTATCAGAAAGCGGGGAACATTTTTCATCATCTCTAGTATTATCGATCAGGATTCTTAAGCGTTTCAAAGAAGAGCTTTTGATCAAACAAAAGATAGAGAAGCTCACTGAAGAGAAAATGGACAATTTTGATTACATGCCATTTAAAGTTTTTTCGAAAACAAATCTAATATAGTGAAAATTAGAAGGGAAACAGTTAAGCAGGAAATAAAACCTTTGCAGCAAGTTGGAGTCTTATTTAAATCAAAGCTATATGAAGTTCTGATTCAAATTTATAAGAATAAGAGCCATCTGTAAGTTGATAAATGGCCAGAGGGTATGAGCAAGCCATGAAAAATCCAGGCTATCTAGAGCCCTCTGGAAAAAAATCCTCCAATTCACTAATAATGAGAGAGACATCTCTGTTTAATTTTGCAGGCCGTCGAAAACCTCTGTTCTTATAAGATCTCTGCAAACTTGTACAAACAGCTGAGACAGATTTGTGAAGAACACATCAGATCCCAGATTCACCAATTCCGAGAATATCCTTTTTAAAGCACAAACAACATTTAACATATTCTCTTTTATTTGCCTTTCTTGTTCTCTCTCCACATTTTCAGCTCAGTTGCATTTGCCTTTCTGGAAAGAGATGTAGTAGGTTTTGGGTTTTGGAACTGTGTTTATAACCTAATTTTATAGTATGTGAAGTTAGTACCAATAAAGTATACTTTCAGCCTTGGCCTCTTCCCCTAACAAACTTCCAACAAGGATGAGGCAGGGAGAATGAATCTTAAATTAGATTCTGGAAATGTGGGACTTAGCGAATGGAAGTTCTGAAGGGACTTAAACTCTCCCTTTAGGGCGACCTTTAGAGAAAGCATTGACATTGTCAAGAAATTGCACCATATTCCGGGATTGTATTTTGTAGTTCATTGTATGGGACCTTCTCCATGTTTATTTTCAAAACTGCTTTCATGTATTAGTTGACATTAGGCTGTTAACATTTTCTTAACATCCCTGCATGGATTCTTTGGACAGTGTTCTGTTTCTAAAGAAGATAGATAAATGCTGGCAAAATCACTGCAGACAAATGGTAAGCTCCAAGAAGTCTTTATAGTTAAGCCAAAAATACTGGAGTAGAAACATAATTGAATGAGTCCAGGAAAGGAAAAAATGAAAATTAGATGTTTTTAAATGATAATTTTAATATCCTAGTAGGTATTTTAAAAAATATTTGTCTTGGTTCTCAAATAGATGTTTTTAATGTTTTAAAATCTTAGAGATATTTGTTCATTTCAGATTAATTTGTATTTTAATTCAAAACCTCCACTAAAGTTCTACTTTGATACCCTATCTCATGGCATGGAGGTGACCCTGGCTTCTTGAAGGCAATGCCAGGAAGGTAAAATCTGGCAGGTCTGGCCAAGCAGGAAGGGCTGTGAGTATGGGCCTGGTGACTGAGTGGATTATCTGTTGGTCAAGACTTAACTAGCTATGCCTAAAAGGTTCATCATCAGGTTGACCACAGAGTGATTACTCTGAGCCACAGCAACTCTTGTCTTCTGATTTATAGAAGACTTGGATTCAATGTCAATGGAAGAAATACCCATACCAGTGAAATTAAGAGATTTTAAAAGACTTGGATTTTAATGTCTTTTATTCTGTTGTTGTTGTTGTTGTTGTTGTTTTTAAAGCTTAGTATTCTGTTCTATCATAGAATTGGCAGATGTTCTCTATATAAAATCCTGTCTGTGTTTCATTTGTGAGGCCCACCTGTGGTTTCTGGGTTTAAGCCTGGTCATAGCCCAACCTTTTTGTTATCCATTTGGATCTCAGTAGAGCTGGTATTCTGTTAATCAGTCTGGCAGCTTGTGGCAGCCTAGTACATTGGAGCCCCTGCTATGCCTCTGACTGTGTAACCAAGGGCAAGCCACTTGCCTCTCCGGCACTTATATCTTTGTGCTGTAAAAGAAGAGGATTTGATTAGATGATCTTTGATGAGTTTCTAATCTATCACAGACACACAATTTTAGAACCTTCTTTATCCATGCCTTTGGCCACCAACCTGCTTCCATTGAGCAGTATTGCATGTAACTTGATGTTGTTTCTAATAAGGAAATAATAGGATTATTCTATAAAATTTTCCTTTCTGAAAAGAGAGGAGTGTTGATTTTACAAGTGTGTGCATGTGCACCGTATATACTTCCTGCTTGCTTTTCATTCCTTTTAAGTCTTTTTATGAGTAAATGACATTTTAGTCTTTAAAAAAAAAACTGGTATGATTTCTTTTTTTTTTCTGGCAGATCATGATCAGGAGCATTTTTTTGTTCCTGGATAGAACATATGTCCTTCAGAATTCAATGCTGCCTTCAATTTGGTAAGAATGCCTTCAAATAGATAAATAGGCTTATCTGGTGCAACTCTTAGTATTGATTTTTGATAATCTACACTGATGATCTATTCCCAAGACATTTCATTTTTCCTTTGAACATTAGTAATGTAATTTTCCTAAAATGATAGCTTGTGCATACTTATCTTTTTGTAGTCCCTTAGCAATATGAGTAGACAAAGTTAAGATAGAACTGTTATGTTAGAGCAAGCTAGCTTGCGTTGGAAGTATGTGCTTTGGAATATTCAGAGTAGATAATTTCTAAATAATCAAGATGACATCATCTGTACTTGAAGAAAGCACTGCAAATTTAATACCAACAAATGGTTGTTTAAAAAAAAAACATACTCTTATTTGGGCCAGTTTTTATTGACCACTCATTTTTATTATTAATAGTTTGCTTTGAAACTATGCCAGAGATAGCACCATAAGAAAACTAAGGCATAGAGAAAACCTGAAGTTTAGGTTTGTTTCTGGTTAATAATAAAAGAGATAAATGTATTCTAGTAGAATATTAAAAAAAAAAAAAACCTCCCTATTTCATTTTGCCCATGCACAAACTTTTGTAAAGTAGCTGATTCAAAACTAAGAATTATAATTACAATTCATGAGAAAAGTTACGATTTTCAAAAGCTGCTGATTATTTAGGAAATTTTTTGGTTGCCTTTCAGGGACATGGGTCTAGAATTATTTAGGACCCATATAATTAGTGATCAGAAAGTCCAGAACAAGACTATTGAAGGCATTCTCCTTTTGATTGAGAGAGAAAGGAATGGTGAAGCAATTGATAGAAGTTTGCTTAGAAGCCTTCTGAGTATGCTTTCAGATCTACAGGTGAGTGTTTTGTTTTGTTTTACTTCCTCCACTAAAGTCCTTTGGTGTACAGTTGACCGTAGGATCTCAAAAGCTAAGTTAGCAAAGTGTAATTTCTGGTAGACCTTATAAAGCTGGAAAGATTACATCCATCTAACAGGCCTAGTGATAAGCCATCCCTGTTCTGTGGGCCAACCCAGCTAATTAAATTCGGATGAAATTTTCATCCCTCACAACTTCTCATATTCTTTTCTTAATCAGAGACAGGCTCTGATCTGCCTTTGTGATGGGGGAGAAATTTCACTAGTAAAATGAATCACAGACCCTTGAAGTAGAGAATGTCTCCACTAACCAAATAGAAGATAATTTCTAGTTTGGTATTTTTTAAGCCAAATTTGCGATTTGCATATGGCAGTTTCTCCATGAATTTATTAAATGAATGAATGGGTGAGTTGACTTGTTTTCTCCTTTATTTCTTAGATCTATCAAGATTCTTTTGAACAAAAATTTTTGGAAGAAACCAACCGTCTGTATGCAGCAGAGGGTCAGCGTTTAATGCAAGAAAGAGAGGTACTTGAAAAGTATGGTTGCTCATCAGACCCTTGTCTCTGACAAGTGACTAGCACCTAGGGGTGCCCTTGTAGTTCTTTGAATTTTTCTCCCTGTGTTCTTGTGACACACTTTCCTCTGTGACCCTTGCTGAGTTCCCAAAGTCCATCATTTCAGATCATGCACACCACTTGTAGTGGTATAGCTAATGATGCCTGTCAGCTCTATCAGAGGTAGGTCAGACTGGGCAGTCTTCTTAATGGTTCAGAGGAAAAATAGGGAGTGACAAATTTGTCTTTACAGGTTCCTGAATACCTTCATCATGTCAACAAGCGTCTGGAAGAAGAAGCAGACAGATTGATCACCTATCTAGATCTGAGCACCCAGTAAGTATTGCTGCATGCTTCAGCCTAATAGTTTTACCATCTGTATTTAATTTCTCAAAGGCTTTTTGAGGCATAAAAATGTGCCAGGCGTGTGATTCTTGAGGCTTTTTTCATTGGTTTGTATACTAAAATAATATAAGCCGCCAAGTGCTTTAATTTAATCTAGTTGAGTGTTGGATAATTTTGTGCGTCCAACAGCAGAAACTGGATTGGAGCCTGCCTTGCTCTTTGAGACCTTTAGGGTAAAGTTCAGTGGATAATGCTCAGAGAAAACCTGCTCCCATGATCTTCCAGTTCCTACCTACTGCCAGTGAGGGCAGCACAGGCAGCTTTTTGGTTGCCTTTCTAATAGCTGGAAAAGGCCAAGCATAATGAGGCCACAGAATTGGTTGCTTCACAGTGCAAATGCAAGTGCCCAAGACAGCAAGTTCTTCCGTCTTTTAGACTCCAGAAGCCCAGGGCCTTTCTGCTGGTTGTGATTAAAGAAAGTTGGGACTAACAGAAAATAGCTTATTTTACAATTCTTTTCAGGACAGACTTTAAATCCCCATTGTTGGGGAATGTCAATAATTCTAAACGTATTTTTTCCTATAGGAAGCCACTAATTGCTACTGTAGAAAAGCAACTTCTAGGTGAACACTTAACAGCCATTCTTCAGAAAGGTAATTGTAACAATGTAAACAGAAAGATTGTGTTTATTAAAATGTTCATAGCAAATGGGAAATCTGGAAAAGATTTCTCCATCGAGCCTAATACTGTGGCCATGTCTCTAAGGAAATACATGTAGATGGGGAGGGCACAAGTTGTATAACTATTTTTTTCTCCCCCTCAAGGCTGTATATCCTACTACTGTCCTTGCCAAAAGTCAGGAGTCAAAATGAGTTATAATCACATAGAACAGAAATGCAAAATGGGAATTCTTGATATGGTACAGTACAAAAGGCAAATGCTCGGTGGTTGGCATTTGCTATGAGTCCGATAAAGTGTGGAGACCACCTGGGTCCTCATTTTATCTTCCACCACCCCCTGCCAGTTTCATTTGATCACTGAGATTTCCTGAGTTTTTCAGATTTTTCACCTAGACAAAAAAGCAAATGTTATTTGCCCACCCCTCCTAAGTGTCAAAGATCTGAAGCAATGTTTGGATTGAAAATGTTTAAAGATTGAAAAGCGGTAAAAGTAGAAAGTTGTAGCTGTGGAAAATCTCATTAATTAGCAAGCATGTAAAACACCTTTGGGATCAGAGCCAATTAATTGCTGGGAGGGGAGGAGGAATCTTCATTGAGAATCACACATCATAGAATAGGCTCTCAATAGATTTGAATGTGATTCCCTACCAGTCATTATCATAGAAGAAGTCTGTCTGGTTCAGTAGTCATCAGTTTCTACAAGTGGTCTTTCTCAGTTTTTTGTCTTAACATTGTGCAAGTGGAAAGGCTCCCAAGAAAAGTGTTAAAACTGACAAGTCCTGAAGCTCAGTATACTCTGGTGTATTTTTGTACATCACATGTGACTGGTAAACTCCTACTAAGCCTCAGTGGTGCTTGGTGTGCCTCCTGGTTTTCATTGTGCTAGAACCACTGATATGAAGAACCTGAGCTTTATCTCATGCTTCCCTCAAGTAATAGAAGAGGGTTAGTCTCTTTGTCAAGTCTTAAGCCTAGCCTCTGGCACCAGTGTTTATTAAGAGGATACACTGTACAATGTCAAGAGAGAAGCTGCTCTGTGGAATTACTTGTACCAAGTGATGCTCCTCAGTACAAGGAATCAGTTAGTTTTCGCTGGTAAAAGTGACTTTTTTTTAATCCAAAGCAAATGGATGGTGCCAGCACAATAACTTGCAGCTCATGAAAATGTCTAAATGATTCTTGTGTTCAAAATAAAACTTGGTGTTTTTGCTCACTTTCTTTAATATTTGACTGTTTCAAACGTTTAGGTTTAAATCATCTTCTGGATGAAAATCGTATTCAAGATTTGTCTCTGCTCTATCAGCTGTTTAGTAGAGTACGAAGTGGAGTTCAGGTTCTTTTGCAGCATTGGATCGAATACATCAAGGTACTACGCCCTCAACTTTGATTTTCTTTTCATCTCATATAGTAAAAGCAGCTAGCGAGGACCTCTTTATTTACAGGTCTTCAATACATTCTGTGTCTAAAACATTAGTAACTCCAGGAACTAGAAAGTTGGAAATGATCACTGTTTTGGTTTGGTTGTCCCTGAACCAAAGTAGCACCAAAGCTACTACTTTCCTTCTCTCCTGACTAGAACACCTGTAGTAGTGTATGTGGAGCGGGGAAGAAAACATTTTCTTTTTTGGTCCAATTGATTGTAAGTTGGGACCCTGCCTACCATTTTCCAAGTTTTTTATTTTATTTTATTTGTTTGTTTTGTTTTATTTTTTAATTTTTTGGGGGGGTGAGGCAGTGAGAGTTAAATGACTTGCCCAGGGTCACACACAGTTAAGATGTGTTAAGTGTCCAAGGTCAGATTTGAACTCAGGTATTTCTGACTTCAGGGTTGCTGCTGTATCTACTGCACTATCTAGCTGCCCCCCAGTCTTTTCCTAAAATCCCCAAATGTTAATGCCTATTTCTTTAAAATAAAAAGTTATTAAGGAGATTTTTAATACCAAAAGCAATTTTGTAAAATACCCTATTTCAGTACCTTATATCCTGTGAGTATACTGTGGGTTAATATGTGGTGATTTTTTTGGGTAGCTTCTTCCTTTTTGGTTGCCTCATGGCATGGAGGAGATCCTGGCTCTCCAAAGGTTCTGCCACTGCTGCTTCTGGCAGTCCTCATGAAAGCTGAAAATAAAAGAGGCCTAAGACCACACTTAGTATTCCCCTTTCTCACCTCCCAGTCCAACTTTAAGTCCTACAGCCTTGGGACACCAAAATGTTGGCATCTAAATAACACATACTCATCTAAGGAGAGTGATGTGTGTTTTTGGAAGGACTGAAGTGAAAGAGAATAGCTAGATGGGGATGCCATTTTCTTTCTGAGATTTAAAAAAAAAAGAATTTGCAAATGTCTATGTGTGTGCACAAAATTTTAAAGTAACAAAAACTTGGAGAAAATTATCTTGAAGATAAACATTCAGGTCCAGTGATTTCTTACTTTGAATTTTTATTTTCTAGGCATTTGGCAGCACTATTGTCATTAATCCTGAAAAAGATAAGACCATGGTACAAGAATTGCTGGATTTTAAAGATAAAGTTGATCATATCATTGATATCTGCTTTATGAAAAATGAAAAGTTTGTCAATGCTATGAAAGAAGCATTTGAGACCTTCATTAACAAAAGACCAAACAAGCCTGCTGAACTCATAGGTATTTTCTACTCCTTTTTGTACCTTTCTTTTTGCAGGTCTCTAGTTTTTATGCTATTTCCTTTGATTATCTGCTTTAAAATCACATGTACACAAACTTGAGACTGGGACTCGGCTCCTAACTATGAAAGACTGTTTCTTGGTCCCAGGTACTTTGAGCAGTTTGTGAAAGCCATACTGACATTCTACTCTCTGGAGCTCACTTCTTCAACCCCATTTGTCTGGATAATTGCCAAGAATTTGGAATTCTTTAAAAAAAAAAAAAAGTTTTTAGGGACTTGAGTCAAAGGAGAGTCCCCTTAGCCCTTCATTCAGAGGCTGTTTATTTTTGCATAATCCTAATGTGTCTGGTCTCTGCAGCCAAGCATGATTGCTCTCTTGGATCATTAAGTAAAGGGACAGATAGCCCTATACACCTCCTTGAGGGCAAAGGCTTTGTCAGTGTTCAATAACTCCCCTTTTGTCCAGCATTATCCAGTGACTAAGGCTTTTCACGGAAGTGAATTGTCTTGGTAACTAAAGTGTTAACTGGGCGTTGATGTTAACTCTTCAGAACAGTTGACCAAAATCTATTGCCTACATCCCTGTCATCTTAATCATGATAAATTGAACTAAATTGGGGTTGTCATGGAAATTTTAGAGCTGATAAGTGCACACTTAGATGATGATCATCCTGCCTTAGATTTGCCCAGTGCTATAGAGTTTTTAAAGGGCTTGTGCACGCGTCATTTAGCTCTTAAAGACATGAGAAAGAGGCTGGCGAGAGAATTGTGATTATTTCCACTCTACCCTGAAGATTACGTGTTTAACAAGGGGCAGGCAAAGCTGAAACTAGAATCCGCTTTTCCTGACACGAAATTTTCCATTGCGCCATTCCTCTTTATTTTGACTAACAGTTATTGTGCTCAAAAGATGGAGTGGGAACATCCATGTATGAAAAGGGTATGGGAATCTTGATGATTTTCTGTGAGAGAGATACAGGGGAGGAGTATATGAAATGAAAATATATATGAAAACATGGAGCTCTCTAGATGAAAAGAATGAATATGTGGGTGTAATTATGAAAATATATGTGGGCATATAAATATACAGAATGGGTTGAGATAGAGGAAAAATTGAAGATGGATGGATGACAAGGTAAAACTAATACATTTGTAGGTGGAGAGATAAGACATGGGGATGCATGTTTATGCTGCATATACATACCTACCTATCAAAACATACATATATACACATAAATGTTTTTCATACATACATATAAAATTAGTATATGTTCATTATAAATAGTATCTATATATTTTTGTATATCCCTATATATATTTGAGAAATATATAGCTATATATATCTCAGTCCACATATGCATTTTCCAGTTAAGTGTGGCTCTCCCTATTTGTGTGTGTGTGTGTGTATGTATGTATGCATGCTGTTTTTCTGTGGTCCATTCCCCTTTAAACATACATACCCATGAGGCAGTATAGGAGAGGAGATGCAGAGCCAGTCTTGTCTTATCCTCACCTTTCAAAGAAGGTACCAACCACCCCTTGGTAGAGGGAATTTGTTCTGGTGATACTGATGATATCACAGGTCTCTTTCATATATGTAACCAGGCTTCTTTTTTAATTCGTAATCTGGTTTCTTATCTATAATCATTCATATATGCATCCTTCATATGGGCATTCGTTTATGTTTCTGAGTCAAGCATGTTGTCCCTTAGTGTGTGTTTTGCATATATGCACATATACCTGTTCATGTAGGTATAGTTCATCACGGATGTTTCACATGTAAAGATAAATATTTATATACATGTTTCTGTTTCACATGTATATATTAAGCTGTTCCTATGCATTTTGCAGACACGTTTCACATAGTTCTATTCATTCACATGTTTCTTCTATCTGTATCTTTATACATAGATGCTTCCTCTTCTCTCTCCCTCCCCCCTCTCTCTCCTCGTCATATGCATTTTGTGTGTGTGTGTGTGTGTACACACACACATAAATATCTTTGCATTCATTTAGTTTCATGTGCATAGAGAGATGTCTTTCTGTCCACTCATAGGCATTTCTCACATTTCTCTTTATATGCATTTCACATGTGTCTATATTTGTTCATTTAGATGAGTTTCATATGTATGTGGATTTATAGCCCTTTAGTTATTCATATTCATTTCATGTAAATGTATGGATGTATGTCTTTATGTATTCGTGTGTGTGTGTGTGTGTGTGTGTGTGTGTAGCATATGTCTATGTAGATATATGCATCATCATGCATTTGTCTGCATTGTTTTTAGATTTATATCTCCATGGGTGCATTTCATCTATGTAGATATACTCTAGATTTTGTCTTTGCTTGTAACATGATATAAATATATATTTATATGTATTTTCTTTGTTTTCTCTATAGAACTATGAACATTATAGATATCTATGTAAATGTCCATTAATTTTATGCATCTTATATATATTTGCCTTATTCATTTATATACATTTCATAAATACGTATATACATACACCTCTTTTCATCTTTATAGAGATGTATACATCTCCATTCATATGGATTTCATATAGAGAAAAAAAGGGGAAAGATACAGTTCTGTTCATTTTATGAATTTCATATTTTTATATATTTGTTCACCCACATTTCATATATAAAAATTCAGATGTGTGTGTCTCCATTTGTTCATAAAGTATTTCATATATATGTAGTTCTGTAGATTTCTGTTCATATTGTTATGTTTAATGTTATGCAGAAGTCCTCATCTTTATAATGTTTTATATACATGTATGTATTTTTCATATGTATGGCTTGTATCTATTGACTTCTACATATGCATTTCATCTCACATTTGTTTATGTAGGTTATACACTTATTCATTTATATACATTTCACCTATACTTTCTAGATATAGTAACCTCAGTTTATTTATATATGCTTTATTTACCTAGAATTTGATGTCTATATCTTTATTCTTAATGCTTGTTAAATTGTTTTAGATGTTGATGTTTATATATAGACAGATATGTTTTGCTAATCACTCATATACATTTCACCTGCTTGTGTATTGATTCTTATCTATAGATGGCTATATGCGTGTGTGTCTTTCCATTTGTACCATATGTAATGTAAGTCTCATAAAGATAGATGTTTATCTTTCTAGTCAGATGGATGTTTAGATACCTTCATCTCTATTCATATACATTTAATTTATCTAGATAGTGATATCTTCATTTACATGTCTAGATCTCCCTTCACATGTATTTCATATATTTATAGATTCTTTTATCTCCATTCATGTATGTTTTATCTTTATAAATATAAAAGTCTCTCTATAGCTGGGTAGCAGCCTACATCTCCATTTATATATGTTTGTCATATAAATGAGTCAGTTCATAGATGTATGTGACTTGATTTTTGTTTATACTTTTTATTTCCAAAATACATGCAAAGATAGTTTTCAACATTCAGCCTTACAAAACCTTGTATTTCAAATTTTTCTCTTTCCCTTCCTTCCCCCCACTTCCCTAGACAGCAAGTAATCCAATATAGGTTAAACATGTGCAATTCTTCTAAACATAGCTCCACATTTATCTTGCTTATGCAACTTGTTTTTATTCATACATGCACACATGCTCAGTGTATTTAATTCTGTGTATGTTCGTATATACATAGGTACTTAGTGAAGTCTCTAGCTTTTCATTTGCATTTCATATATAGCTTAATGTATGCATTTTATTTCATACATATTTCCTGGATAGTAAATGGGAATATATACAGTTTTATATGTGCATTTCATAATATGTTGATACGTGCATTGCCTTTCATGCACATTTTGTGTGTTTGTACATGTGCATATGTGTAGATATTTCCATTCAGTTATATTTGTTTGTATTCAGACAGCACTATTATATCCTCATTCATCCATATGATTTATACATATAAATGTAGATATATACATGTCTCCATCTGTATTTCATTTTAAGATGTTTGTCTCCATTTGTAGGCATTTTACGTATTTCTTTTTTTACATATATGTGTTTGTGTATCTATCTGTCATTTATATGTTTAAGTATATCTTCTGTTTGTATATTATGTGTATATATGTACATACGTACACATACACACGGATGTATAGCTGGAAAATTCTGTATAGCTATAGCTTAAATTTCTATAGCACTCCAAATTTTGTTAGCCATTTTATTTGTGTTAGTTCCTTTGATCCTCAGTGCATTACTGAGCTTTAGATGCTTTAGAAATATAGCTATATATACAGACAGATGAAAAGATATTTATTTTACTTGCTTATAGATAGAAAAAATGTGTTTATATATAAAATACATATATATATATACACATAATTGTAGATAAAGTTTTCTATGTGTGTGTGTTGGTGAGAGAGATAGGAAGAGACAGATAAATAGAGAGTTAAAATACTCATGAGAAAAAACTAGGTGACAAGTGAGTAGATGGTTATACATGGAGTTAGGGAGCCCTAAGCTCATATCCTAAAATCTCTCTATGTGTATATATCAGCAAGTCATCTCTAATCTGTAGTGGAGCAATGACAGGTTAAGTGACTTACCCAGGGCCACACAGCCCAGATGAGGCTTGATCCTAGCTGCACCTGGCTCTAAGGCCAGCCTCTGCTTGCTGAATTGCACTTTTCTCTCGTCGTATTTGCATACATCTCATTGTATGTAAATAACAATGACTAGAACAATGAAGCTTTCTAGAATGACATGTAGGACCATTTGTTCCCATACCAAATGGCCCCAGACTTCATGCTTCTGTCCTCTCTTGAACAGCTTTAAGCTGTTACTTGTTTCTGCTCTCAGCCTACCTGCTCTCCCTGAGCTGTGCTAAGTACTTCCCACTCCTGTTTCTAGTGTTCTGCTCTAATCTATTGAGAATTAATTGCAGCTCCGGACTACGGGTATTAGAACCAGGAATAAAGTAAGAGGAAGTGAGTACTGTGTTAGCCTGAGGAGTTCTTATGAATGCAAACTTTCCGATACTCTTGAATATTTAGAACCTTTTGTTGCTTCCTGTTTCTTAGCTAAGGGCAGCCAGGTGACACAGTGGATAGAGCTCTAGGGAAACTCATGTTCCTGAGTTGAAATCTGACCTCAAATTCTTACTAGCTTGTGTGACCCTGAGCATATCACTCTACCTTGTCGGCTTCATTTCCCTCCTCTTTAAAATACACATGATAACAACTTCCAAAGTCATTGTGAGGACCAAATGAGATAATATTTGCAAAACACCTAGCACTGGTCCTGGCACACAGTGGGTACTTAATACATGCCTACTTCCTCACTTCCCCTGTTCTCCCTTCAGGAAAAGTGTTCCAGGATGAATCATGTGGCCCAACATTGGGCATTGCTTTTGGCCTTAAGTCTGTTATCTTCAGTTAGTTCACTGTTGCCACTGCCTATATTTTCCTTGGCCTGCTTTCTTTGATCTGCATCAGTTCCCACAGATCTTGCCTCGTTTCTTAGACTTTTATATCTATTGTTTCTTTGGGCCAATAATGTTCCAGTGTACTCACTTAACCACAATGTATTCATTTATTCCCGTGTAGTTTGTCTCTAATTTCTCATTTTTGCTACTGCTATTTGCAATTATCCTAACTAATTAAATGTTTTGCCAGTTTGGGTATCTGAGTGTTGCTTAAAATTCACTGTGTGTTTCCTCACAATATCATAAAAGCAAGACATCTTGGTAACATTTGGTTCCATCCAGAGACTGCCTTTTCTGTTTTTAGTATTAAATGAAAGAAACTGCACGACTTAAAAATTTCTCTGTAGCCTCAGCCAACTGCCTAGATCTCATTTCCTGGAAAACCAATATTGACCTCTAAGGACTAGCTTCTATTCCTACCTACTTGGTACCAGGATTGGAACAATATATGTGTACATATAAACAAAACAAACACAGTACACACATAATCGTATTTTGGTGGTATAAGCAGACATAAAACTTTCTAAAAGTAGATGTTTGCCCTCTCAACTCTTCTGCTCCCATGTTACACATTTAGTCATCTTAAAACCTCTGTTATAGGAGAGTCAACTTTTCTTTTGAAGTTAGAGGAAGGATCCCCAAATGCCTTAGGAGAGGACCCCGTATTAGTATTTGTTATATTTTGTGCTGGTTGAATATGTGAGCAGTAGGTGGGTCGACATCTTGGTTTCAGTTACTATTAACCATTCTGAAGTGTAACTGGGAATTAAATAGCAGTTCTTAGGCTCATTGTAGCTTCTTTAAAAAACCACAAATGGATATAAGTGTTTCTGGGAGTCTTTGCTGATTCTGCACATACCTTGTCTCTACAACAGTGAAAGACGTATGGGATGAACATACTTGGTAGAATGTCCGTCCACTAAACATCATTAAATAATATATGTTCCTTCCCCCTCCCTTTTTTTTTTAAGCAAAATATGTGGATTCAAAGCTTCGTGCAGGAAATAAAGAAGCTACAGATGAAGAACTTGAGAAAATGTTGGATAAGATCATGATTATATTTCGCTTCATTTATGGTGAGTAATTCTGAACTGTGGGAACTTTTTCCTTTCACTTAAAAGCAAGTATTCTACAGAAAAGCTGTATGTATTCTGGTAGGGATGTTGAGTTGAGGCAGAGGTAAGAACCTTATTCGTAGAGTTGAATTTATGAAGTTGATTTAGACTCCTTATGAAACTTTCTTGTGCTTTGGTTTTGGCCCTCTAACAAGGATTGTTGGTTGCAAGCCACTCAAACCAAATAGGAGGCTGTTGCTGAATGGCCAAAGGTAATGTTTTGTTGGGATTTTGAGCACTTTTTTCATTTGGATCCTTATATTAATGAACTTTAGTAGTGGCAGCCACAGTCTAGCTAATGTATTAGTCTAAATGTAAATCTGGTTTATGTAAAACTTGAGTGTGGCCTACAATTAAAGTTATTTTTTAGTATACGTTAATTTTTTTTTTTACCTTGCACATCAATGTTTTAGGAGTAAGAACTTTATTCACACCAGTATCATGTGTCTCGTGGAGTAACTGAGCCTTTGGGCCTGTAGAATTTAGTGTGAGAAAGGATATTAGTGTTCATCCAGTCTCCCTTTCTTTTGCAGAAGAAAAAAATAAGCCCCAGTCTGAGGAGGAGCTGACCTAAGGTCATCTATGAAATAAATAGAAAAGCTAAGATTTGAACTCCAGTGCTAGACTTGAAATCCACTATTTTTCCTGTTCTGTCAGGATAACTTTTGAATAACATAGTTGTGATATAATGTAGTTATGATATTATTAGTGAAAGTTTTGTCAGCTTTTCTCATCACAAGTTCTTTTTTGTTTTGGTTTTAAATGTTGCAGGAAAAGATGTCTTTGAAGCCTTTTATAAGAAGGATTTAGCCAAGAGACTGTTGGTGGGAAAGAGTGCATCAGTAGATGCTGAGAAGTCGATGCTTTCCAAACTCAAGCATGGTATAGTTCTCACTCTCTTAATGTTCCTCCTCATATTTGCATGGGATTCCAGTGGAAAATAAATCGAGCCCTTCTGTAATTTCAGTTTTGTACCTTTCTGTAAATTGTCCGATTTTTCCTGTCATTTCTTAGGTTAATTTCATAAGAAGTTTGGATTAATGAAAAGGAAATGAGACAAACAAGGCATGGGGGGGGTATTTTAGATTATTTTAAATTGTCCTACTTCATTCGATCTTCCAAATATGAGATGTGGTCACTTTGGGATCAAGAATTTGGACTTTACATTAATGGTGTTAGCTTCATTTATTTTTCTTTTAACTTTAAGAAGATATTATGGATATTTTATGGCAATGCACCTACCAAACTAGAAGTTCTTCATTCTTACAACTCTTGTCACATGTTCTGCATAATATAATGTTTTTTTCTCCAGAATGTGGAGCTGCTTTCACCAGCAAACTGGAAGGAATGTTCAAAGACATGGAGCTGTCCAAAGACATCATGGTTCAATTCAAACAGGTAGTTTACACTGGCTCCACAGCTAAATGGCCTCTTCTTCATTCTCTGTGTGATACATGGTGGGGATCAGGAAAAGAAAATAGATTTGAGTCAGGAAGCATTTAAAACTTACTCTCTTATAATCACAAAAGAGAACAATTGAACTGGGAAAGATGCTTGGCACACTTGTAGGGTCTTTGCACCTGACTGGACCAAAAGCCCTGCTTTTGACTTGGATGGAGCAAAAGAGGAGCTGAATGACAAGTTTGATTGCTTCTCTTGGTGCTGCATTGGAAGTTTATAATAATATGAAACACATAGGTACATTGTAAGGTGACACCTAAAATTACCATTAGGTAAATTGAAATGATACCAGGTAAAACCATGGTTTGATAGACACATGGTAAACTCTAATGAAGTTTTGTGATAGTAGGTGCTGCTTCTCTTTGGTGTCATTACACATCTTGTTCATTTGGGCTCTGTTGCAAAGAAACCATCTTTATGATTCTGTGATGATTGTATATGGTTGTTTAAAATGAGGTGTGTAGTTTCTTTTTCTAAAGGATCAAATTGGAATTTCTTTTGGGGGGGAGAGGGGAAGCAATTGGGGATTAAGTGACTTAAGTCACGCAGCTAGTAAATGTTTAAGGCTGCATTTGAACTGGAGTCCTCCTGACTCCAGGGTCTGTGCTCTCTCCACTACAGCACCACCTGGTGCTTTCTTACATTGACCACTGTCGTAAGATCAAATATAAATGTGCTTTAAGGATTTATACATCTTTTTCTCATGAGACTTCATTGTGTTGATTTTTATAGTATATAAGTGTGCTTTAAGGATTTACACATCTTTTTTTCATGAGACTTCATTGTGTTGATTTTTATAGTATATACAAAACCAGAATTTTCCTGGGAGCATTGAACTAACTGTGAATATCTTGACAATGGGTTATTGGCCAACCTATGTGCCTATGGAGGTTCACTTACCAGCTGAGGTAAGTCATTGGATGGAACTTGAACATTAGGCAGAATAGCTCAGAATACGGAGAGTTTAGAGCTAGATGGAGCCTTGGGGATCATTTAGTCTAGTTAGGCCATTTCTTTCATTTTATAATAGAGGGAATTGAGGCTTGTTTTTCATTAGAATTAGCAACACCAAATACAAGATGTGTGTATATATAGTCATGTTAATATCTTTTTTCTTAGTTCATTTCTTTGGAATATAACTAATGAAATCAATTGTGTGTCCAGTTCCTTTTAGGCTCCATGCCTTACTCACAGGTTATTCCTTTCCCCAACCTTGTACCTATTTCCGGGCAGCTGGCTCACAAAGGTTTGTCAAGTGCGTTAGTATTCCCATCACCATTGCTTAGAAAACATTTCAGAGTTCATGTCCTTGGTGGACACACACATACAATATAACTTTGAGTTATATGTTTTATGAAATGGTAAATGAAGATGGGTCTCAATGAAAGGATTTTTTTTCCCCATTTCTTCAGATGGTAAGACTTCAGGAAATTTTCAAGACTTTTTACTTGGGTAAACATAGCGGGAGGAAACTTCAGTGGCAGTCAACACTTGGACATTGTGTACTAAAAGCGGAATTTAAAGAGGCAAGTGTTTCTTTTGAATCTTCCTCATGTCATTTTAATCATTTTCCTCACCAGGACAATTAAAAGAAACCACCTAGCCCTTTTTTTGTCCATTTATCTGAAATAGTTCCATGGTATGGTATTGCCTATTCAATCTAGCCTTGGCAGGTTTTTGCTCTTTAGAGAGCCTTTTGTAGAATGTAATCTGTAATAATTTGCTGCAGAAACAAAAACATCGCCTCTGCCAATTGGGGCAGAAACCACACGGTGGGATTGGAGGTGAGATGGAATTCACAAGACTTTTGCATGATAAGGGAGCTTTCTTCTTTGCTGTTGCTTGAAGTAGACTGGTAGGCAAGAGGAACATAGCCCCTTTGCATTCATTTTATTTTGAATTGTGAAGCTAGAAGGGACCTTAAATGGTGATCCTTTCTCTGTGCACATGCCATGTTACCACTTTGGTTTTCTTAGATGATCATACTCTGAGTCTCTAAACTCACCCAAGCAATGACAGATGCTTATTTAAAAAAAAGAATAATTTGATCTATTCTTTTTGTTTTTTTTTAAAGCTTTTTATTTGTATAACCTATGTATGGGTAGTTCCCCAACATTGATCTTTACAAAGCTTTCCATTACAAATTTTACCCCCAGTCCCCTCCCCTCCCCTAGATGGCAGGAAGTCCACTACATGCTAATAATGTTGAAATGCTTGAGAAGTTATGCAAGAAAAATCCTATCTACAAGAAAAGAAAAAAGAATCAGAGAAAGGCAACACAATGCAAACAAATGTCAGTAGAGATCATGAAAATGTTATGTTGTAGTCCATATTTCATTTCCCTCTCTCTGGGTGTATATGGTTTTCTTCAGTGAACAACTGGAACTGGTTTGAGACAATTCTTTGTTGCAGAGAGCCATGTCCATCAGAATTGATCATCATGTAATACTGTTGTTGCTGTGTATGATGTTGATCTATTCTTAAATGTGAATGAATTCATAGTAATGTAGAGTTTTTTATTGTTCTGGACCCATTTCATCTGTGTATCATCAGTGTACCTCCACTAATGCAGGTCAGCAACTGTTGTAAGTAAAGTTTTTCCAAGAGTTGTTGTCGGGGGTACTGAAAAGTTAAAAGACTTCACTCAGGGTCACACACACCCAGTATGTGTCAGAGGCAGAACTTAATCCTCTTCACTAACTGTGCTGCCTCTCATAGTAATGTTACTACTGTCTTTATCTCACAGGGGAAAAAAGAACTCCAGGTATCTCTCTTTCAAACCCTTGTGCTGCTGATGTTTAACGAAGGTGAAGAATTCAGTTTGGAAGACATCAAGCAAGCTACAGGAATAGGTTTGTTCCGAATTTGTTAACATTAGGTTAATGCTCAATACTAATGCTGTAGGGCCTGACTGCCCTTGAGTTTTTCTGAGGCAGAGAGAACAAATGAAGACAGTGATTTCAGAACGGTCACATATGATGCTGCCCCTGAGCACAGGAGATATCCTTCGATGGATTTGTGATCCTACCAGTGGTCCTCAAACTATACTGCTGATAACAACCTAGCCATCCTTTCTTATAGTCCTGTCTGAGTTCTTCCATAAATCCTTCATTCAGGAGCAAATCAAGGATTCCCAGGCCTTTCCTGTTGGTTATAGAATATGTTATGGCTCCCAGTGCCGCAATCGGATCATTTGTTATCTTCACTTTTTTTTTGCCAACCTGGTCCCATCTTCTTTTCCTCCCATCCGTGTCCTTGATTGATGTGTTTTACACTACTGGTCACACCCTTCGTTTTTGGATGAGTAAGCCATGGGATAGTCTCTGCGTTACCATTTTGATCTCCAATCATTTTAGTTCTTCTGTGACTGGGGTGTTCCATGATTTGCAGGAGTCATGACATTAAATGGGAGTATGTGTGGTATTGAAAAGATGGGCTTTTGTAGTAGGAAGCATCCTGAGGGCATATAGACACGTTCCACATTTTCTCCAATGTCATTCTGCCTGTTCTTCTCTTTCTCTTCAGTTCTGGGGCCCATCCAAATGCATGTCATTCTTCATTTGATTTCTTTACACTGGATGGGGAAAAATGAGTGGCCATGGCTAAGAAGGAGGTTTTGCTGTTTGTGGGGCCTTAGTGCAGCCAACAAAGTATTTTCTATGGCTAACATCTGGAGACTCTCACAATCTAAAGCAAATTTATCTTCTACTTTGTACCAGTCATCTCCTAGGACGGTGGTGAGAGCATCTTTGATAAATGTGTCTCCTTATTTGTGCCTCTCAGCGTTGCTAACTAGGGCGTTGTTGAACAACTCTCAGTGGTTGTATCTGTCAAGGAATTCAGTGTGATCTTAATGTTTTTGTTGGGCTATGTAACAGGTAAGTCTGTGACCCTGAAGACATTTTCTATAGAGAATTGTTTGGAAAACACCTTTGTTCCCTTTTACCCTGTTTTCCTTAAAGGTATTCTAGAGATCTTCAGAGGTATTATAGAGATGGAATAGTAAGCACATGGGTCAGTAGTTTCTGATTTCTTCCCTGTTCCCTTTCTTGGAGGTAATGATATAATCTGCACACTTTTAACCTTCTTTTGGCAGCAAGAGGGTGAATCTTGGATCCCTGAGCAGCTTTTGAGTTTTGTCATCTCTAGTTTGGATTTCTTTCCATATTGTTTTCTCTTTACGTATTTGGTTAGTT
>JAJPUD010001489.1:151062-184762 GCA_023553655.1 Myrmecobius fasciatus | reverse complement strand
TTGGGGCTTAGGGTTGGCTACTTTCTTGCTGCTTGTACAGAGGTGCTCTTTGTAGTTTGTGATTTTCCTCCCTCGTGTTTTGCAGCGGAACTTTTACTTTCTAGTGTTTGTTGGCTGGGGTACTTTCAGGGCTCTTCTGGTCTCCTCTTTTGTGACAGTTATTTTCCATCATTGAAACTTTTTTAAATGTCATTCTCGGTACTTTAGTCTGACTAATTTTTCAGAGTCAATAGCTTGATAAAGCTTGTGTTGGAACCGTTGTAATTGCATGCCTTTCCTTCTCATCATTATCTTTCTAATTTAATGTTAATATATCTTGTTTTGACACAACAGACACCTCCCCATGAACACCCAAATCACACCATTCCCCACCCCCAAGTTTATTCCCTGAAAACATGTAAGGAAAACCACCTAATTAGCGAGACTGTGACTCATGGCACTTTCATCATTTCTCACTTGTTAACAGAAAGAAAGAAATGCACTTTAACGTCGATAGGATGGCACCTGCATTGCCTTCTTGTTTTTGTTATCCGTTGGCGTTGTCCTACAGGGGTTGGTCAGTATCAGTAAGAGGAGTTTCTTCATTTGCCTGGCATTTCTCCCTACCAGTGAAATCACAAGTCTGGTCTAAACAAAGCATCGGCTCCCTTTATATTGTGGTAGTTTGGGTGCTCCTTTCTTTACTCTTCATCATTCCATCTATTTGTGTTTTCACATGATTCTGAATTTCTTCACACTTGCCATCACTTTCAACATAGATTGTAGTTTGTTCCCTATTTGTCAGGCACATCTTTTATTTTCGGTTTTTTATCACAATGCTTTTATTGACTATTTTGGTATGTGAGGGCCTTCTCTTGCTTTGCATCATCTCATTTGGGTATCATCTCATCTGGTATTAATTTTGATCTTTGAAATAAATGATCAGACTTGACTATACACAGAAGCTTATTCTGAGTCCTACATGGGTCACCATATGTTCCCTAACAGTGAGCTATGCTCCATTTCATTTTTTGTGATTGAAGGATCTTATTATGTTCTTGGTAGAAGCTCTTGACTTTTTCATCCTCTGCATCAGATGTTGTCTGTAAGATGCACCTGTCTTCAAGGTACTACAAGGCCAAATGACCCAAATCTAATCCAGGTGTACTCCTTGGCCAGCTGCTGATTTGACCTGAGGATTTGCTCCTGGAAAGCATCAATCAAAGCAGGGGAGGGGATTTTGCTCCTGTCCAAGAGTTGGTTGGTTGGGGTGGGGGAGCAACCTTATGACTAGGCTGTAAGTTAGAAATAGTACTGGGTGACTAGATAGGTAGTCACCCAAGGAAACGTTTTGACTTGCCATGGTAGGCATTTTGCATTTTAAGCGCCAACACATTGAGATGAAAAGCTGGTGGATTAGTTTAATGGAGGAAAAGAGAAGAGGCAGAGAGCTCCAACTTAGTAAGATGCTGTTTTCAGGTCTGTACACAAGTGTGCAGCTGCAGATGTTGTAGAACTAATGAAGGAAGAAAACTCATACTTGTGGACAGATTGCAAAAGAAGGGAGAGGTTAAGGTCATTGGTCAAACAAGGCTGGAAGACAGAATTTGATGGTACTTACTGGGCAAGATTCCGTTCAAGTGGCACAGTGCAAGGCACTGAACGTATATACAGAGACAATGAGAAACTGTCTCTGTTCTTTGGGTGCTTATATTCTGATGCGTGTTGCCCCAAAAGAGCCAGAAGGAGGACACGAGGACACACAGATGATGGTGAGGAGGTGGTCAAAAGACTAGATTACCAGAGGAGGGGAGAGATAGGATGGAATCAGGGGTTTGAGTGGAAAGGCCTGTCTTGGCAAGACGAGCTAGCCTCCTGTTTCCCAGAGCCTGGAATAAGTGAGGAGGGAATGGAGCAACAATGAGTGGGTTTTGAAGTGGAAAAGAGGAAATGGATAGCTTTTTTTTCCAGTTGGATAAGAGAGCTCTTCACCTCCTGAGAGGGAAGCTTATGTAGAGTAGCCTTTTCCAATGAGGGAAAAATTTTTTTATCAATTAAGACCAGCTGAGATTAGAAAAGGTAAATTTGTAGTGGACCTGGTTACCTGCCATTTTCTCTCATGGTACTTCCTAGCTTTTGAGTAAACGCTGAGAAGGCAGAGATGGTAGAGGTTTATAACCTAGGACTGGCCTTTGGCAAAGCACAATCAGTAGAAAGATTCAAAGGTTGAGGACAGCATCGAGTTAAACAGTTTGGTGGTGAGATCTAGACTGCAAAAGGCGAGGCTCCCTTTGCTGGAGGCTCAAGCAAGAAGGAGTAGAATGGCTGGTCATCATGGGAAGGAGGCAGAAAACAAGTTTCAGAGAAAGGAAGTGAAAGCAAGAGACAACAAGTTAGCAAATTGTGGGCAAATGATTTCTGATTTTGAAGTTAGGGCGTGAAGGGTGATTTGACAGTCATCTACACTGAGGTGTTCACTGAAGCCACAAGAACAGGAGGAAGACTAAGAACAGGCCCTTCCTTGGCCATGCCCAAAGAGGACATCATTTGATAACATCCAAGAGCAGTTTCAGTAATAATCACAATTTATTTCTATAGTGCTTTAAGGTTTAGAAACTGCTTTCCTTGCAACACCCTATGAGGTAAGTAGTGAGAGTATTCTTATCCTTCTTGTACAGATTAGCCAGGTTTAAGTAAAGTGCCTGTAGTCCAACAGCTAGCAAGTATACGAGTCAGAATTTAAATCGAGCTCTTTCCCCTTCTGTATTCAGGGTTCTCTTTGCACAAAATAACTCTAGTGGAAGGATGGGGACAGAAGCCAGATCTCGTGTTAAAAATGCTCTCCCTCCTTTGGCTGGAGATATGGGGGAATCTGTGGGTGTAGCATATTGCACCCACTAGATAGTGCCAATGTCCAGGGTGATTTTACTTAACTGGTTTTTTGTTTTGCTTTCTTTTGACTTTTGCTGCAAGGAAAGACTGGGAGTTGGGGTAGAGGGTAATGTGAGATGGAACAAAAAGGTCATAGGTAACATTCTCCCCCCCCCTCCCCTTTTTAAAATGTTATGTGCTTGTTTGTGTCTGTGAGCAAAGGACCTACATCCTAAACCATTATTTCTTCTTCAGAGGATGGAGAATTAAGAAGAACACTTCAGTCATTAGCTTGTGGCAAAGCCAGAGTTCTGGCTAAATATCCAAAGGGCAAAGACGTGGAAGATGGTGATAAATTTACTTGCAACGATGACTTCAGACACAAGCTCTTTCGGATAAAAATCAATCAAATCCAGATGAAAGAAACGGTATTTCCTTTTCTCCATTTTGCAATGTCTCTTGCCTCTCCTTGATTCTTTTAAGATTTTACTACGCTTTTACTGAGATCGTGTCTTGATCTGTTAGAGTGAATAGTACTTTGAGGAAGAATGTACCAAGTGAGTTTGAGCTTCAGTCATGATCATTTGGAGTCCTAAGATGTCATGATCCTAGCATCAATTTTGAACCCTCAGAGCTTTTAGTTTAGAATGCCAATTTGCTACTTAAATTGCTGTCTTTGGGATCAGGCAAGCATGGTCTCTGAAATGGTTCCTTATGATATGAATGTTGGGACGTCTGACACATCTTGGAAAAACTGTCTTCATTTTATCCTTTCCGAAGCTCTCCCAGAAACCTTGTACTCCCGAGCCCAGGTTCTCTCTGTAAAATGTCTAAGAATCAATCTAGTTTAAGTACTGATTAACTCATGGTCCTCCCGAAACTTAAGTCTGGAATAACTACAGTGTGTTTGTGCACGAATGAGTGTCCAAGAAAGATATTTGTGACACACAAGTTAGAGGTGCACAGATGACTCAGTTAACTCCTCTGACTTGGGGGCGGGGAACCCCAACTCTTAAGTCACTGCCATCTCGCAGATAAGGGTTGTAGTCAGTAAGACAATGGGTGTGTTACCACCAGTCCATTTCCGGCACTAGACAAAACAGCTCCAGGAAGGAAAACTAATTGCTTCTTCATTTGGTGAGAGGGGGCAGAACTTGTAAAAGAGCAGAGACTCTCCTCTTCCCTCCCCCCTCCTTCATTTGGTTAGATTTCATGAGGCAAGTTGGCCTGCTGTGCTGGTGGGGCCCAAGATTTGGAGTCCAAGAATCTGGTGTTGGAGTGTACACTTGCGGGCTGTTTGTGTGGCTATTGCTAGGCTTCCTGTTCTGCCTTTACAATAAGGGGGTGGGGGGGAGATTCAATTTAGATTGATCTGCTGGTCCTTTTCCCATTTTCACACTGAAATGTGGCACAGCTTGCAGCCTGATGAGGTGTAGCTTGTGGACATAACTTGGTTTTTTTCTCATTTTATAGTTGAGAAGACCAGAGCCCTTGAGCTTTAGTGCCAAAGCCACAGTCAGCAGGAAAAATGGAACTTGATTTCATATCCAGGACCCAATCCACTGAATAAACAGCATTTTGCTTTATAAAGATACCTTTAGGGGAAGCTAGATAGTACAGTGGATATAGTACTGGCCCTGAAGTCAGGAGAACCCAAGTTCAAATCTGGCTTTGGATATTTAACACTTCCTAGTTGTGTGACCCTGGGAAAGTCACTTAGCTCCAATTATCTCACTAAACCAAAAAACAAATTAATTAAATTTTTAAAAAGATTCCTTTAGAAAGGTCCTAGATGATTTAAAAGATGATCGGGCTGTTTCTGCCAAATGTGAACATTGGGTAGGCAGCCCAGGAACACTTGCATTTTGATAATAATCTTCCAACCCTCTTTTTTTAAACTATCACCTCCCAGGTAGAGGAACAAGCAAGCACTACAGAAAGGGTCTTTCAGGACCGACAATATCAGATTGATGCTGCAATTGTGAGAATCATGAAGATGAGAAAGGCCCTTGGCCACAATCTGCTGGTTTCTGAAGTGTATAACCAATTGAAGTTTCCAGTGAAGGTGAGTGAATGTTCAAACATTTTCCTCTGCTTGCAGAAAGGACTTCTGGTTTAAAAGGGGAATGGAGGGGGTCTCGTTTACTACATACCTCACAAGTGAGCATTTGAGTTTTGTTTGGTCTTTTTTCTTCTGGAGGAAAAAAAGGGATTTGATTTGCCATTGATATCTTAGATTGGTTTTTATGTTCTAATGGCATTATGAGATTTCAGGAGAAGTTCTTTATTAAAGAATCCCTTAAGCTCAAGGCTACCTATGAGATTTTGTAAAAAAAACCTTCAAGATCGTTCTTCCTAAATCATCTCCTGTATATTTTTACTATGCTGCCTACAAATCTATAACACCAGCTCTCAACATCTATGTTGTAATGGAGATACAATTGATACTTTTGATAGGATGCTCAGTAACTAAAGCATTGAACTATGAACCGAGGAAAAAAAAACTACCTACTATAGCCATCATTGCATGCTATAGCTTGAAATAAGACTATGATTATGGTAAATTATAGAATTAGCAATTTTGCTGTTGTTCATTTCATTTCAAGACATCCACCTTAATGAATTAAACCTCTTTTTATATGTGAGGCATAAAAGCAAAACAGACCCTGCCTTCACAGAGCATCCCATCCTGAAATGTTTAAATCAGTGGATAGCAGCCAGTAGAAATGCTCATTTGTATAGGATGCAGGGCTCCCGAATTCTGATGTTTACCCTTGCTTCAAAAGACAGGTGATGCAGAGAGTTGGAATGATTTTTTTTTGGAGGGTAGAGGGAATGAGGGAGGAATGGGGACAAGGAGAAGGAGACCCCCCTCTGGAGGTGGTTAATATAGTAGGATTTTTTCACTTTGCCAAAATAGTCCTTTAAATGGTCAGTTCCCCTGGTCAGATTTTTTTGGAATGCATTATTCTTTTCTTTCGTTCAACTGACAGGTTTTTCAGGGGAGGAAAGTATCATTCTTCCTTATAGGGAGGTACAGTAATATTCTCCAACTCTCTGTAGGAAGTCAGTATCCTCACCTTCCGGCAGACCATATGAATGTAAAGAAAATCTCTTCCCTCTTAAAATGAACCTTTACAGGAATGGGTTACTTGGGAAGTGTGTTACTGAAGATCTCAAAGCAGAAGGTGGATAGCCATTTTCAGAGTTGAACCAGTTGTCCCATGAGGGTCCTTTCTAACTCTGACTTTCTGTGATTCTTTAAGAAGGGTGAAAGAAATGTATTGGATAAATTACACCACCATTCTAACTTTATATATTGTTATTGAAGCAATCAGGCATGCTTAGCTCTGAGATGTCCCCTCTAAACTGTGAAGATTAGAAGGAGCAGAAAGTTCTGCACAATGCCAGGACGGTGAAGTCCATAGCACTTTGGACTTAATACATAGGTGAGGGTATAGAGGTGAACGCACAGACCTCCCTCACCATCCTTCCGTCCTTCTTTTTGCTTATTTGAAAATGAAGAAAATGAAATTTTGTAAATAGACCAGGGTATGGAAATGTCGCTAAAGACATGGGAATGGATTTCCCCTCCAATTTTATTTGTTAGTGGTATAGTTGAACAAGTCTCTGTCACTTGGCAGGCGCCCAGTATTGAACTGAAGGCAGCTCGCCTCCAGCCTGGGCTTAAGAGGGGAAGTGAGGGGAGGGGAAAAGAGGGGATTCTGGGTGTGAGCAGGGATGGACTGAAAGCCAGGCCCAGCTGAGGACCTCCCTCAGGCTTTCCTTTGCTTTTTTCCCAGCCTGCCGATCTCAAGAAGAGAATAGAATCCTTAATCGACAGGGACTACATGGAAAGAGACAAAGAAAACCCAAACCAGTACAACTATATTGCCTAAAACAGTCACCTTCAAGCACATGCTATACCATACACAGTTGCCAGTGGTTAAACCTAGCCTATTGTTCCAGTTAATTGACTTCTTTTCTACAACCAACAACTGAACAAATGAAAGCCATTTCATGGAAAAGTGTAGTAAAATGGACTTTTTCAGTGGTGATATGCCATTTCAAGAGCACGGTTTACATTTAAGAAGAATGCTGTTGAACTCTTTGCATGTTTAGTTGATGGCAACAAATTCTTGACAATTTGATCTTTCATGCTTCACTTGATTTGGGGGTCTGTGAGGGGTCCCTGTGGTTGGTTGGGGGGGCGGGGGGAGTGTGGATTCTTTTATGCACTATGATTAGGAGGCAGTATTCGAGTTGTTATACAGGAGGCTTTACCCAGGATGCTTAAAGTGCATGCAAATGTGACATACCGTACAGAATCCTGAACAGATTTATCAGATAGAAAAACCACCCTGAGCTTTGGTTACTCACCTATGTTTTGTGCTTTCCCTTGCAAAGAGAACTAAGTGGTAAAGTGTATTGATATTTGCTTCATAATGTTCTATTTCATTGAAAGGATGTACCCAGAAAAAAAAAGTCTTTAAACTTTTGGAGCAGCTGCTCCTGACTATTGAGCAGGTGAAGCAAAAAATCATACTGTTTTGTGAAAACAAGCCCCTGTGAAGCTGCGAGTGACGTTTGCCCCTCACCCAGCTGTGCTGACTGACCCTCCTAGCACAGTGAAGGCCTGTCTTCTAGGCTAAGGTTTCTGAAAGCATCCCAGATCTCTTTCCATTTGATGGTGAACTTATTTTCTCCCATCCTTATTCCAATTTCTTGAAACGTCCTAGAATAGAAAATCCTTCAGAATCGGGGGGGGGGGGGGATTTTCAAGAAGAGGACATGCTGGTCTCTCACTGCCTCTCAAAATCACTTACAATGTAAAGAGTTGACACGCAGCCACAACCTAGATACCACCTATTGTGCAAGAGAATGTTCCAGGCTGGAATGACTGACCACAGAAAAGGGTAGCAAGATGATCGAGCTTTCCAAATTGGGAGGAGTCTGGAGAAGAAAAAGGCTGCTTTTCTCCCACTGTGCACATGCATGTTGTTGAGATTTATGCTGTATACAGCCCAGAATGCATCAAGTCAATCATGCAGTGCAAGCAGGAAATAAGTGGCCTTTAAAAAACCCAAACTAGCATAATATTTTGTAACATTGCACCCACATCACCACCATTTTGAAACCACAAAGAAGGAAAGATGTTAATCCTAACCTTCAGCCAAGAAGCCTTTGCCTTTTCTATTTGCCAATTAAATTTCCTTAAGCCCTTCCTCATTAGTGGCCTTCTGTAGCCAGCTCTAGGGAAATGCTCCTTTCTTCTGGCACCTTTTCATATGAATGTGGTTATCTAACAAGAGGTTGCATTGCCAGGCCTTCCTAACCTACTCTCTTAAGCATTTAGTTTTTCCGTATACTAGATCTCAGCTCCTTTTCTTTCTTGCCCAGTGCTTCTATGACAGGAAAATTGCCGCCAGTTAGCACCTTCCCAGGTGGCTTTGGCCTTGCCAGAAGCCTTCCTGTTCCCACAGCCTTTTGGAACATATGTAGATCCCTTGCTCAAAAAAATTTGCCCTCCCCCCTCACCTCATGCAAACCACTCTTTTAAAACTGGAGGCTGCATCAATTGAAACGAGCAGAAGATAAAAAGAAGACCTGAAAATAAAAAGTATCACGAGAAACAATAAAAATAGAAAAGTCTTTGTAAATTAAAAAAGGATTTTTTTTGGGGGGGGGGCATTCTTTCTGAGTCAGGTGAGTTCTGGGCCACTTTTCCTCCCTGTCTATTTTTCTCAATAAAAATTGTTATTTAAAAAAATTGTTTCTGAAAAGGGGATCTTTAAAATAATTGAGTATTGGCTTTAAACTCCCTGCTTTAAAGAATTTTATAACTTGCCACCATTGCCTTGTTTAAAGGGCAAAAGCTATACAGATCCAAATTGGGTTTTCGGATCTTGCCACGCGTGCTTCTCGTGGCTCAGCAGGCCAGCAAGCAGAGCATACCCAAGCAAAACAAAGCTAGGTCTCTAGAGAGGAGAAGGCAGCTTTCCAGCTTTATTCTCCCTGGATCCTGTCTGTCTTGCCTGGTTCTTTTGAAGTTCCAGTAGTTTGGACATTCACTCCTCTCCCCGGAGCAATCTCTTTGGGGAGATCCTCAGGCCAGACTGTGGTTATGCCAGTCTCAGGGCACCCAGGCCAGCTCCACAACTGACACGTTTTGTGTCAGCGTCTAGCCATAGATTACAAAGAGAATACCTCTTGCATGCGATTCACAGCAGCCGAGTTCATAAGAAATTACATTTTATTCTATTTACCTGTAGGTTGGAGATTTTAATTATATATGTGTGTGTGTGTGTGCGTGCGCACACGGGTGCGCACATTGTGTGGCTGTACACACAGACACGCAGATATATACACCCATGAATTTTGCCTTTCGTTTTTTTTTACTCAATTCAATTTTGGATAGTTTAAGGACAAAACTGACCACTCTTGAATAATTCCAGAAATACAATAAACACACTGTTCACTGGTTTACATCAATGTGCCAAAGCCCATCATTCATGTGATCTCAATACCATTGCAAATTAGTTTGCTGCATAGCTCAATGAAGTTTTCATTTCTATTCTGCTGGTCCTTCAGAAATTGGTTTTTTTCAATCCCTTGACTACCAGCGTTGTTTGACATTAAACTGAGATGTCGCCTGTCCATCTGGAAGTATTTGATTGGACACTCTGTTCAATGTTATTTTGGATCGGTTTTAGTTGCAAGAGTCCAGCAGCATTCCATCCCAAATGGAATAGGCTTTTGTAGAACAACTCTCCACGAGTTGTGTCTGAAGGATGCGTGTGGGGAGGGAGTGGAACTAGCCTAGAAAGCCTTTTCATAGCTTGGCTAATAGAATACGGGAATGTGCTCTTTCACTGCAGAGTCCTCAAAGGACTCGTGACTTGCTTTAACCCTTAAGCACATGAAATCTTTGCCATGTTTCCTAACAGATTCACAGTGGGTACTGAGGCTTTCCGAAGTTGGTAAATAATGTAAATACGTGTCCTTTCAAAGAGTGAGTCTTTGGGTATTTTGTGTTCTTTATTAAAACGTTTCGTGTTGATTAAGCCACTCGTCTGTGTGTTTTAAAATGCCTTTTATTTTCTGCACTTTGTATGCTAGGTCTTCGTCACTGTAACATGTCACATGCTCAAAGAGTTTAGGGCAGACACCAGGGACTTCAGAGAGATTCTGGTCCATGGAGTGGGGAGAGCCAGGGTTGAACCCTGCATTTGCCATCTGCACATCCATAAGCAGTCAGTAAATCTCACTTTTTAGAGGCTAGCTTCCCTATAGTAAGATTCACGTACTGCTCCTTTCCCAGTGTTATCGAAGTCAGCAAACATAAGTACCAAAGGTTCTAGGTTGAACAGGAGTATAAAAAGACTCCTGATGAATCAGTCCTTACCTTCAGGGAGCTTATGTTCTGCTGAGTCATTGGGAGGAAATTGCTTTGCAAACCTGAAAGCACAAAATATGTAACAGTTCGCCGCAATGAAAGCAGCCAAGTATTCTTGCTAAATGATCATGTGATGAAGAGTATTTTTTTTAAGAACCTTCAAGGTAACTAATAATCTAGCAGCTTTTCAGAATGGCCAGTTTTTGTTTTAAACACCAAAAATGTGGATTTATTAGTGAATTGAACTATCTGGATGAATCTACTTTCACCCATCGTGGAAGTTGTCTGAGGGAAAACGATTGGCCCAGGGTCAGCCAATCACTTAAGTGTGAGACACAGTAGGTGTCAGAGACCAGGACGGAAAGACTACTGGGATAGGTATCCATGAGGCCCTTCATAATTAACGTTACTGTAAAATGGCCATTCTAACACTTGCTGCCCTTTGAAAGTTCCACAAAGCCAAAGCAATGGTAGGCTTTTCTGTTCTGCCACATGGTCGGGCTTCTAGCTAAAAAGACAGAGGCCGGTTGGGTCTGTCCTATTGGCAGGGTATTTCAGAGGTTTATTTTTTTATCACTTTGTGAAAATAAGACTGACTGAATTTCAATCCCAGTATCAAATACAAAGTCAAGGTGTGTTGTCCATGTCAGCATGTGTGCTTCCATCTGACGACCAAGTGGCCTTAGAAATCTGAAGTGTTTAAATTGACCATTGTGATCCCCGAGGTTTTAAAACCAGGAGTAACTTTGATATCCTGCGTGATTTCGAGGGCTTTAGAGGATGAGGAAGGGTTCAATATCTGTAGAGAGAGAAGAGCGGAATGAAGCGAACAAAGTCCCAGGGGTGCAAAAACACAGGGCACGTTGGCCTAGTACAGAGCAATCCCATCTGGTTGTGTGATGGGATGAACAGGAAAGGCAAGAGGGAGAACTGCAGAGGGCCCTAAAAATGCAAGGGAAAGGTGTTTGGCTTTTCCTCGGGAGGTAATAGAGAGGGAGCACTGAATGTTTTTTTGAGAGGAACAATATGACCAGATCTCCCCAAGTTAATTAGTAATGATAGTAAGGAGAAATTGGGAAGGTAAGAGTGGTTGTCAGGAAGGCCTATTTTAAGCGATTGCAGCAGTCCCCGAGGATAATAAGGAGGACCCAATAGGAATAATGGGGGGGGGGCAGTGGCAAGAACATTGGATTTGGAGTTGGAAGAATGCAAATGTCTCTGTGATCTAGCCTAAGTCACTGAACCTCTCTGGAGGGGGAAGGGAGTGTCAGCTCCTCATCAGTAAAATGAGGGTGTTCAGTTTGGCTTCTGGAGTCCCTTCCAGCTGTACATACATCTACAATTGGGCCAATGATGAGACAAGTCATTTCTCTCACTTCGTCATCTATAAAAGAGCATAAAAGCTTGGTTGTGAGAATCCCATGAGATAATTTAAGTAATATCCTTTCTAAGCCTCGAAGTCAGGGTAAAGATGAATGAATAATGCCTAATGATGATTTAGTATTAGAAGAAAAAAAGCGTCCATTGGGGGTCCAATCTAAATACCCATTAAGGCCTATAAAACCGGGTACAAGTGGTGGGCCCTCTAAAGGAAAAACCAGACTGACTCCGAGTTGGGGAAAAGGGAATATTCAGCTCTTTCCTGTACTAGGATGGCCCCTTGGAGAATATCATGTCCCTTTATACTTTGAGAATGCTCAGTTAATCTAATTTCTTGTTTGTTGTCACTAATGCCATTAAATAATGATGCTCTTGAGAAGAAAATGGAAATGTGTCCATTAATCAAAACAATAATTCTTAGCATGCCCTGCTTACTTCCATGTTCCCTCATGATTTCTTGTTCTGGATGTTGGGAACATACCTATTTATGCTGGGAGAGGGATAGGGACCGGACCTGGGATTTCATTGGAATAGCGCTGTGTTTCTCGCTGCTACAAGGGACCCTAAACACCCCACCAACTAAGTATTTGCTTTTTTTCTTTAATGACTTATTAATTGGCTCTAAAAGGAATAATTTCAGGGAGTTTTACTACAAGAATTCTGCCCAAGGTTTGTTTAAGCTGAAGGTCTCTATCACGGTGGAAAAATTAGAGAACCACTAGTATAGGGAACTCCCCACTGAAGAAACTCCCTCCAATAATATAAAGCGGCACCTTCTCTGCAACAACTTAGTCTTTTATGGTGGTTTAGAGCAGGGCTTCTTAAATTTTTTCCACTTGAGACCCCTTTTTGCCTGAGAAATTTTTAGGTAACCCCAGGTATATAAAATAGGTATATAGATCAAATATTTACTGATAATAAATCCTAATTTTGTAATCTCTACATTCAGTTATGAGACCCCATATGGGGTCTTAAACTCACAGTTTAAGAAGCTGGGGTTTAGAGCACAACAAATTTGCCCAGGATCACACAAAGGAGGGTTGATTTCACTTCCTTCCATCTATCTTTCTAAGTTTCCTTCCATGCCAGTATTTACTCAGGTAATTTTTCTAGCTTTTTACTATTATTAATATGATTTCTGGGAGTATTCCTGCACAAATAGATCTTTATTTCCCTCTCCTTCATCTCCCCACTAAGAGCTTTCTTTTAAAGAAGATAATAAAAGAATCTGGTCAATTTTCTATGGCTCTCTGATCAGCTTTTCATCTTTATTAGAGATGAGTGCACTTAACTTTCCCAGGGTTATTGGGACGATCAAATGAGAGCAAGGTCTTTGGAACCTTTAACGAGGTATATAAGACAAATCAACAATCCATTAAGAGTGTACCATGAGCCAGGTACAGAGACATCAGGTGGTCTGTCCTCAAGGAAATAATGTGCACTCCTAGAAATAGCTATAAAGCCAATAAAAGGTAATGGAGTGTGGGGCCCTGACAACGAGAATTTTATCCCACGTCATAGGTTTGGAGGATCCTAGAACTAGAGGCCTCAGAGGCCTTCTGATCCAACCCTCTCATTTTAATGTTGGAAAAAACTGAGACCCAGGGAGGGGAAGTGATTTATCCAAAAATCTCACAGCTAATGAACAGAGATAGGGTTTGAAGCCAGGCCCTCAGACTCCCGATTCCTTGTCTCTGCCTCATCTGTAATAACTCCTGCCATCCCACTGCCTCGTCTCTCAGAGCTCCCATGTCCATAGCACTGCCATACCAATAAGCCTGCCAGGACTGAATACAAATATAATCGCCTCCTAAACAGAGGAGACCACTCAGGCTCTGTATAGTGAGTGAAATGACTTTTCCCAGGATCCAATGGTTAGTACAGTGATCTTTCCCAAGCAACTACAAAATTTCTCCTCGTAACTTTGTAGGATTGCTGCCCAATGGCTGCCCAGGGAAACTTAGCGGACTTGATTCCCTGGCTTTCCCTTCCCATCTATTCCATCCCCACTCCAGTTTCGGCCTCCTTGCAGGAAGTGGGTGATGTTGGGTGACCTTTTTTCATTTTGATCCCCATATAGGGTATATCTGCCCCTTGCACTTTCTCTCTCTCTCTCTTTTTTTTTTTTTTTTTTTTTTGAGGAGGGGAAGGGAGTAGGCAGGGTGAGGCTGTGGAGATTAAGTAATTTGCCCCGAGGCTGGATTTCAGTTCAGGTTCTCTCCTGTCCAGGGCCTGTGCTCTATTTACTGTGCCGTCTAGCTGCCCCTACTTCCACTTTCAAATTACTCACTCGCCAACCGTCTTTGTTCTAGCCAAACTAGAACATATTGGACTGTGTGAATTGATGGAGGCTAAAATGGACAGACCTGAATGCTCACACGAGCTCTAATTTGGAATACAAGCTAATCCCTAACCTTAGAACAGATGAGGTTCATATCAGGCCCCTACAATCTGTGTGATCTTGCTCAAGTCCTTATTTCCTTAGACCTCAATTTCTTTGCTGGACCTGGAATCGGGAAGACCTAGATTCAAAACTCCCCTCTGATGTTTTATGACTTGTGTAGCTCTAGACAGGTCACTTAACTCCTCTCAACCGCAGTTTCCTCCCCTGTAAAATTAAGCAGTTAGATGATATCTAAGGGCCTTTTCAATTCTATATCCACGAGCCCATGAATTTGTGTACTGTTCTGAAATGGGACTCGCCACTTCCTCCTGAATGCCTCTTCCTTCACAAACTAACTCAGCTGCTTATTTTTGGAAGCGTTTCTCTTTAACCAAAGGGACTTCTTTGTCAATTTTCCTAGAACACTTTGGTTCTCTCCTTTGCTCCTCTCATACTGTCCTCTGGAACATGTGGATATCACATCTTCTTTATTAGACTACGAGACCCTTGGCAGCAGGGACCGTTTCATTTTTCATCTTCACATCTGTAGGGGCAAACACAGGCCAAATTTGAATTCATCCTTCAACTCGTAATGTGGACCACCCAACACCAGAGGTCACCAACCAGCCTATTCCTCTTTCAGGATCTCAAAACAATTATATTTACAGCAACTGGCAAGTCACCATCCATTAGGGATGTTTATGTTTCTCGTTGTTCAGTCATGTCTGACTCTTTATGACTCTGTGTGGAGGGTCTTGGCAAAAATCAATAGCTTACTCTTTCCTTCTCCAGAAGATTAAGGCTCAGAGGTTAAGTGACTTATACACCTAGTGAGTTTCTGAGGCTGGGTTTGAACTTGGGTCTTCTTGACTCCAAGCCTAGTACTCTAGCCACTGAGCCACTTAGCTGTCAAATTGTTCTACTAATTCAATTCATATCCCTTGCCATCCACCAACTGCCAAGCCCAATTTTTTGAATACAGGTATGTGCCTTGTTGATTCGGTTGCATTAATATCATTCTTTGTTTATTTTTTTTCTTTTCTGAGGCAATTGGGATCAAGGGACTTGCCCAGAGTCACACAGCTAGGAAGCATTAAGTGTCTGAGGTCAGATGTGAACTCAGGTCCTCCTGACTTCAGGGCTGGTGCTCTATCCACTGGGGCACCTAGCTGCCCCCATTAATATCATTCTTATAGAAAAGCCATTAACTGTTGGTAAAAAGAAATGTAATGGGAGAAAAGGGGAAATGGGAAACCATCCAGTGCATAACCCAGAATGCACTCCTGTCCTCACCTCTGTCAAGTCAACAACCCCAAAAAAGGTGAAAATCCCATGCTGTGATCCACATCCAATCTCCATAATTCTCTCTGTGGACACGGATGGGCCTCCCCATCAAAAGTCTGTTGGAATTGCCTTGAATCACTGCATATTAATATTCATTTAAAAATGTTTACGTAACAAATTATTTTCTTCTCCCCACTTATTGAGAAGGCAAGCGATTTGATACAGGTTATACATGTGCAGTCATGCAAAAACATATGGGAAGATCATTTTGATAGCTCAATGGAGGATGGACTGGAGTAGGAGAGACTTAAAGCAGGAAGACCAACCAGAAGGTTATTGGAATAATCTGGGTATGAGGTGATAAAGGCCTCTGCCTTAGGGTAGTAACAGTGGGAGTAGAGAAAAGGGCACACACGGGAGAGATGTTGTGAAGGTAGAGGTGGCAAGATTCAGTAACAGATTGGAGATGAGGCTTAAAGGAAGGAATCAAGAAGAGTACCGAGGTGGCAGGCACGGGTGACTAAGAGGCCGGTGGTACCTTTGGCAGTATTAGGAAATTTAAGACCAGAGGGTTTGTAGGAAAAGATAATGCTGAATTTGAGATGTCTACGGGACAGCCAACTTGAGGTGCAAAAAGGACAGTTGGTGATTCGGGCCTGGAAATGAGAAGTCGGTGATGGACATGTGGATGTGAGAACCATTTACCTAGAGCTCATTTTGAGATTCCTACAGGACATCTTCTGCAAGTCCCAAATACATTTGCCCAAGTGAAATGAGCTGCTTCAAGAGGTTGAAGGTCCATTCTTCCTACAACTAGGAACACAAAATTACAATAGCAACAGAAATGGAAAGAAGCCATATTTGGACTAATTATAATGACCAGTTTCGGTCCCAGAGGACAGATGGCAAAATGTCTCCCTCTTTAGTAGAGAAGTAGATTAGACAGGTACATAATGTTTCATACAATGTCATAGGTAATCGCTGTGTCCTTTGGTTATGTTTAACTGTTTTTCTTTGTTGTGAGGGAGAGTTCAGTGGTGGGTGTGGGTGGGTGGACACTATTTCAAATGCAGAAAATAAAGGTATCCGTGTAATCTATTTTTAAATGAAGCAAGAACAACAAAAAGATGCATTAAGTGTTTATGATGTACCAAGCCTGTGCTAAACCCTAGGGACACAAATACAAAATTGAAGACAGTTCTTATCCTCAAAGACCTTACAGACTAAAAAGAGGAGACATCAAGGGAGGGGGTCTTTACAGGGATAGTGGATAAGATCCAAAGGGCGTGGATTTATATATTTTGGCCAGGAACAACGGCAGATTTATTTGATCAAAGTTGAAACAAGGGGATTGGACTAGACCAGGACTTCTTAAACTTTTCCCCCTCACTTTTTTTTTCTTTTTTTTTTCCCCCTCACTTTTGCCCGAGAAATTTTTACATGTTCCCAGGTATATAAAATAGATATACAAATAAAATATTTATTGATGATAAATCATAATTTTATGATCCCCACGTTCAGTAATGCAACTCCATCTGGGGTCAAGAACCACAGTTTAAGAAGCTGGAGACCAGTTGATACTTGAGCTGCTTCCTGGATCTAAGTCTTTCCTTCCTGACTCATCCCAGTAATGCATACGATCAGCCTGGCTCTGTGAGGTTGTCCTTTTGGGATCGTAGCTGGTTCCCCCAGGGCAAAAACCAGGTCTTGCCCAAACTTTGTCCATTTCCTGGCACCAAGCACACCTCGAGGTTTGCTGACTGAATGGATGGAACGCCAGCCAAACTGGCCTGCTTGCTCTGCCCCATACACAACCAACCAAACCAGTTGCACAGTAAACTCATGGCAAAGCCAAGACTAGAACCCAGTTCTCCAGAGTCCCAATGCCTGTGTGACCTTGGGTAAGCCCCTTCTCTCCGGGCTGAGCTTTGTTTTTCTCTTCTATAAAATGAAGGAGATGGAAAATGAAGCTCTGTAGAATTATAAGAACCAGATTAGGCCCTGGGGAAGAACCTAGAGTATAAACCTTCCTTTTCTCTTTGCAGAGGTAGGGATTTATACATATGGAATATTACATATACTGTGAGACATAGGATTCAGGAAGAGAAAAATAAGAAAGATATTAGCTTAATGGATAGCTCAGTCTTAAGGAAATGGGACCAGATCCTAGAAAATGGAATCCTTCTTCAAATGAAAAAAGCTCAGGAAGATTTCCAACCCCCCTGTACATTCTCTAGATTTCATTCATGCCAAGGGAAGGAGGCGTTCAGCCCATCTTTCAGGAAACCCTTCTGTAACCCTCTTTCTAGTTAAGAAAGGCAGCCACACTTCCTGCTCATTCCAGATATGGATGTGTTTCTCTTTTTCTTTTCTTTTTTTCCCCCTCAATAGTATTTTATTTCTCCAAATAAGGATAGTTTTCAACATTCATTTTTAAAAATTTACAATAGCTTTTTATTTTTCAAAATACATGCACAGATAGTTTTCAACCTTATATTCCAAAATTTTCTCCCTCACTCCCCCTCTTTCCTCTCCCCTAGACAGAAAGTAATCCAATATAGGTTAAACATGTGTTTCAATATCTACTCACTTTACTTAGCATCAGTTCATGTGAGTCTCTCCAGGTCTCTCTGATATCATCCTGTTGATCATTTCTTATAGAACAATAATATTCCATGACATTCATATACCATAATTTATTCAGCCATTCTCCAATTGATGGGCATCCATTCAGTTTCCAGTTTCTAGCCACTCCAAAGAGGGCTGCCACATTTTTGCACATGTGGGTCCCTTTCACTCCTTTATGATCTCTTTAGGATACAAGCCCACTAGAGACACTGCTGGGTCATAGGGTTTGCACAGTTTGATGACCCTTTGGACATATGGAACACAAAGTCTTGCAAAAATGAATGTTGTACACTAAGATGATTCAGGCCAGTCCCAATAGACTTGTGCATCCAGAAAGTGGACTGTGGGGACTGAAGGTGGATTACAATATAGTATTTTCACCTTGTTTATTGTTGTTTCCTTGATTTTTTTCTTTCTCATTTTTTTTCCTTTCTGATGTGATTTTCTTGGGCAGCATGATAAATGTGGAAATATGTATAGAAGTAGAAGAATTATACATGTTCAACATAATGGATTACTTGCTGTGTAGGGGAGGGGGTGGAAGGAAGGCAGGGAGAAAAATTTGGAACACAAGGTTTTGCAAAAGTGAATGGTGAAAATTATCTATGCATACATTTTTTAAATAAAAAGCTTTAATAAAAAAAGACTTTATGTTCCACATTTTTCTCCCTCTCTCCTTTATCTTCCCCTTCCCCAAGACAGCAAGGAACAACCTGATAGAGTTTAAATGTGTGCAATCCTTTTAAACATATTTCCATATTTGTCATGTCGAAGAAAAATCAGACCGTAAAAGGAAAAAACCATGAAAGAAAAAGCAAACAAACAAAAAAGGTGAAAATACTAGCTTCCATCCACATTCAGTCACCATGGTTCTTTCTCTGGATGTGGATAGTATGTGCTTCTCCTTTTCTAACTGAATCAAATCCCTTTAATTTGCTGAGATTCTTTTTTTTTTTAACTTCACATGTTTCAGGAGATTCAGGGTTTCCTTAATGTGCTTACTTTCTCCACAGATACAGTCTATACCCTATATATTTACAATATGTAACTATATACCCTATATATTTACACAATATAATCCCACCTGGTAGCCAACCTTTTGGTGATGAGATTTTTCTGGACTTCTCTCAGAGTAGGTCTGGATATTCAGGGTTTGAATGCTGATACTTATTTGCTGTATGTCCTTAGGCGAGTCACAGCCTCTGTGAACCTCAGTTCCTTAAGTACGGAATGGGGACAGTAACATCTATAGGATTTGTTTCCTAGCATTGTCAAGGGGATAATGTATATAAAGTGTGTAAATGCTATTAGATGATGCCAGCTGAGTATTTAGTTATAAAAGACAGTGTGCAGAGTGGATTCCATCCCTGGGTTCAAATCTTGCCTCTGGGACATCCTGGCTGTGTGACACTAGGCAAGTCACTTAACTTCTCCCTACTTCAAACAATTCTCTCAGGCTAGAAGTTGCAGAGTAGATGCCGCTCAGCATTGGTAGAGGAAAATTCCCCAATGGGAGTTACTCCCAAAGATTTGGACCACCCTTCCTCACAAAAAAGTGACATCCATAAGTAATCTGGAAGAGGTGGGTCAGGTTCCATCTTTGGGGCAAATCTCATAACCAACCTCTCAATGGCTGAGACCACTTTTTTTTATATTGTTATTTTTTTTAAATCTTGAACTGAACTAAAACCAAATAAAATGAACATTTCTGGATAAAAAGTAAAACCACAAAATTGTAATGCAACTAGAGAATTGTTAATCTCCATAACAAATTTCCAGATGAGGAAACAAGTAGAGAGAAACAGAAGTAGACTTGAAGTCAGATCTTCCTGACTCTGGGCCCAAGGCTCTCTCCACCATACCAGTTAACAGCTAGGAGCCTTCCACATACATGGAAATGGCTTTCTGAGAGTGCCATCTTGTCTCCTCTTCCTCGTCTCCTATCACTGAGATGCCCTCCACCATCGTCTCCTCCTTCACCCCTGTCTCCCCTGAAGAGGTGGCCCTTTTCCTTGCCAAGGCTTATCCTTCTGTATGTACAAGTGTGCCCCTTCCATCCTTCCCTTTTCAGCATATTGCCGCCTCTGTCACTCTCTTACTAGTCCACAATCTCTCTGTCAGCTGCTTGCCTGTTAACCTACCATCCCTGCTAGCTATCATCCTATACCTTTCTTCCTGTTCTCAGCCAAAGTTTTTTTTTTCCCTTTCTTAACCATGGTTCCCTACCTCCATTCAATAAGAAACATACTTTCTCTGAAGTCACTAGTGGACCTCTCTTTCTGTCTCTGTGTCTCTGTCTCCCAGCTCTGTTGCTGTCTCTTTCTCCTTCCCTCCCTCCCTCCCTCCCTCTCCCTCTCTTCCTGTGTCTGTCTTTCTCTGTCTCTCTCCCTCTTTTCCTCTCACTTTCTCTCTCTTTCTCTATCTCTCTCCCTCCTTCCCCCGTGCCATCTCTATCTCTCAAAAAAGAATTTTTCTTTTTCTTTTTTCAGTGACATTTTGAGTTCTTAGCCGTCTCCTTCCCTCCTTTGCTGTAGAAAAGGTCTCCACTTGATACAGATTTCCATGTGAAACCATATAATATATCCATGTGTCTTTCTGGGTGGATATCATCTTTCTTCATAGTAACTTTATAACTGAGTTCACTATTCATGTGACTCAGAATTGCTCATTCATAGTTACTCTTCAAACAGTATTACTGTATACAAGAGACGAGTGATCTTTTAACTGTTAAATCTAATGATCCTTTCTCAATCTTTTATTGTTGCTGCCATCTTGTCAGTCTTGAGCACAGTTGAGTGCCCTCTTCTCCCTGATGTTCTGGCCTTTCTGAATTTGAATGACACTGCCCTCTTCTGGCCCTCTTCACTGAGTGTTTCTTCTCAGTCTCCTAGTTCTTTAGCCAGGTCATTCCCAGTAATCATGGATGGTTCCCAAAGCAACAGGCCTTCCTCTGTTCTATTTTATGTGATGTCTCATCAGCTCCCATAGATTCGATTATTATCTCCATGTAGATGCTTCTCACATTTATGTATCCAGCCCTAACCTCTCTCCTAACCTCCAGCCCAAAAAATCTCCAACTGCCTTTTGGAAAGTGTCATAGACATTTCCAAATGAACTCATTTTTCCCCATAAATTCTCCTCTCTTCCCTTGAAGATTTGAGGAAATTAAATGATTGTTCAAAGTCATAAATGTTAGAGCAGAGATCTGAGCTTAGATCAACAGCCAATCCTTTCATCACCATGCTCCAGGGCCTTCTGGGAATAACCGCCCCTTACTCCTAGTTCTAGCCTCTGGAACCAAACAGAATGAGTCCAATCACTCTTCCAAGTGCTGGACCTTCAAATTCTATAAGACGGCTACATTATTTCTTTAGAATCATAGTGTTGACGTGGAACATACTTCAACAATGTAGGGGTCCCCAGGTCGGTGCCACAGGTATGGTGAAAGAACTCACTAACTCAGTTTGTCTTCAAGTTAAGGGGCAACACTTTATCGACGCTATTAACAGCAGGCTAAGTTCCAAAAGAAGTTTGCAAAGAGCCAAGAGCAGGAAGATAAATTTATAGGGAAAAGTTAGAGAAAGCAGGTGTTTTATGTCACTATTATGCTAATTTTATGGCTTAGAGGTAGAGTTGAGGAGTAGTCTGATTCTTTGTGCTGGCAGGTGCAATATATCCATAATTCTCTGGACAGAGCTCACTGGAAACCTTCCAGAGGTGTGTTTTTAGGCCTGCAACATCACTATGTCAAGTGATAGACACCTAATTTTGTTCTGCACCTGGGTCAACTTTAAGCACCTTATTGCTGTTGCAGATATGGTGCTGATACCTAAACCAGGAAGAGCCAAAATAGAGAATGAAAATTACAAGCCAATCTTCCTAATGAATATCGATGCAAATATTTTACATAAAATATCAGCAAAGAGATTACAATAACTTTTTAGCAAGATCTGACCAAGTAGGACTTATACTAGGAATTTAGGACCGGTTCAATATAAGGAAAACTATAGGCATAAGTGACCCTATCAACTATCAGATTAACAGAAATCACATGATTGTTTCAAGAGATGCAGAAAAACTTTTTGTCAAAGTACAGCACCCATTTCTATTAAAAAAAAAAACACTAGCGAGCATAGGAATAAATGGACTTTTCCTTAAAATGATAAGCAGCATCTATCTAAAACCATCAACAAACATTATTTGTAATTGAGAGAAGCTAGATGCATTCCCAATAAGATTGGGGAAAAACAAGGATGCCCATTAGCACCACTATTATTCAATATTGTAGTAGAAATGTTGGCTCTAGCAATAAGAAAAGAAAAAGGAATTAAAGCAATTAAAATAGGCAAGGAGGAGATAAAATTATCCCTCTTTGCAGATGATATGATGCTATACTTCGAGAATCCTAGACAGTCATCCAAAAACCTACTTGAAACAATTCACAATTTTAGCAAAATTGCAGGATATAAAATAAACCCACACAAATCATCAACATTTCTATATGTTGCTAACGAAGTCCAGTAGCAAGAGATACAACTAAAAAAATGTTGTTTCTACATGTAACTGGGGAAAATAAAAATGAAAAAACCCCATTTTTACTTGACTCATGCATTTCTGAAGAGGCCTTGTTTTATGCTTCCAAGTTATGTGGTAACTACCATCTGCAAGGTCATGTCAAGCGGCTCCTTTCACATGTGATAAATAGTCAACTAAAGAAGCCGGACCAACTCTGTCTTTGTTGTCTCAAGTAACAGTAATGGGCAAAACTAGCTAATTATCCATTGAGATATTGAAAGAAGAGCTGGCTCCTTGCTGCCTCACTGGTTAAAACCCTGGAAAGTCCAAAGTAGAGGCTGAGAAGCAGGGGTCCAGAAATCATCTCTCCCCTTCTTTCCAACTTAGACCTTCTAAAGTATAAAGGCATTAATGTTGCCTCAGTGTGTGTATTCTCATTGCCACAGTGCTTTGTGTGGGTCTGGGTCTGGGTGTAGGATGTCATTGACCTGTTGAAGATATGGCCTTCCTGACAGCAGTTACAAAATTGTTACATCACTGGGCCGAAGACGCTGCCTCCTACCTTCATTCAAGGCCAATTCACTGAGAAACAGGAGCTCTCCACACGTAACCCAAGACAGCTAAGTGAGTGTATGTGTGTGTGTGTGTGAGTGTGTGAGTGTGTGTGTGTATATATTGCTTTTATTCCTATACCAAAGGACACATAACATTTGTATTGAGCTATAGACCTTGGAGGTGGGAGACACCTATAGGCATATACCCACTCCCTACTGTGTGGTGCCCTTTCATCTCTCCAAACAATCTCTATCCCCAGAAGAAGATTATCTCCAAGAGACCAAAGCAGAACTAGAACAGGATGGGATGTTCATATGGAACACTTGGCTAAACACAATCACAAGTTGATGGCCCAGTCCACATAGCATAGCTAATGACACTGGCAAGGAGCCCAGGCCTCCCACAACTGTGGGTCATCAAAAAGAGAGGGTAAGTGACCCCCGATTAGTTAGCCTGTGAAGGATCATTCAGAGAAGCCAATTATACCATTGTGACAAAAATTCATACCGTCATAGACCTGATTCCTCCCTTAGAAGCAATGCATCCCTAGACACCCTTTCTATGTCTGGTTGGTCTTCCTGTGCCCCCTGCTCCCACACTGGGTCAAGTAGGGGGAGGACCAAGCGCTTCTCTTTTCTTCCCACTTCTATTTCCAGACTTTTCCTCCTTCTGCCATCACAGTCTTCAAGGTGCACACCAGTGACCCTATGCAGAGCTTGGTGACAATCATCTTATGGTCTTCTTTCTCAAGGAGTTTAATGTCTTGCTCCCACATTTCCTTTCCATCCCAAACCCTATTCAGAAACACATGGCCTGGAGGTCTGATATTTCATTGCTCAGGGGAAACTTCCACCTATACAGATCATTTATATCAGAGAGTCCCAAAAGTTTTAAAATATCACTAAGACTTTGGGATGCCCATCAATTGGAGAATGGCTGAATAAATTATGGTCTATGAATGTCATGGAATATTATTGTTCTGTAAGAAACGACCAACAGGAGGATTTCAGAGAGGCCTGGAGAGACTTGCATGAACTGATGCTGAGTGAAATGAGCAGAACCAGGAGATCATTGTACACGGCAACAACAGGACTATACGATGATCAATTCTGATGGACATGGCTCTCTGCAACAATGAAATGTTTCAAACCAGTTCCAGTTGTTCAGTGAAGAAGAAAGCCATATACACCCAGAGAGAGGGATATGAAATGTGGACCACAACATAACATTTTCACCCTCTCTGTTGATGTTTGCTTACATTGTGTTTTCCTTCTCAGGTTTTTTTTTCATGTAGATCCGATTTTTCTTGTGCAGCAAGATAATTATATAAATATGTATACATATATTTGATGAGTCATATATTTTAACATAATTAACATGTATTAGACTCCCCTCTAGGGGGAGGAGGTAGGGGGAAGGAAAGAAAAATTTGGAATAGAAGACTTTGCAAGGGTCAGTGTTGAAAAATTACCCATGCATATGTTTTGCAAATAAAAAGCTTTAATAATAATAAAAAAAGATTTTGGGATCCCTGCAGTCTTCCAGAGTGGTCTGGGACAATAAGAAGTAAAGTTATTTGTTCAATGTTACACAATGTGTTTCTGAGGAAGGATTTGAACCTCGAGTTTTCTGATACTGAGGTCAATTATCTATTTATTATACCATGCCATTCCTTGGCATGGGCTAGCATGGAACAGAGACTTAGAATAATAATAGTAACTAGTAATTAAGTTGTGTTTACTATGTACCTGGAACTATTTTAAGTGCTTGACAGATTTATCTCATTGGGTCCTCACAACAACCCTAGGAAGTAGATACCAGTTTTATCCCTATTTATAATTATAGAAACTGAGGCAGAGGTTAAATGACTTGCCCAGGGTCACACAGCCAATAACTGTTTAGGGCTGGATGTGAATTCAGGTCGTCTTTTTTTTTAATGTCTTTTTTCTCCCTCCCTCCCTTACCTTCCCCCTCCCCAAGACAGCAAGTAATCCATATACATATATATATACATATATATATATAAAGCTTTTTATTTACAAAACATATGAGTGATTTTTCAACATTGACCTTTGCAAAAACTTTTTTTCCCAAGCTTTTCCCCTCCTTCCCCCCACCCCTTACCCCTAGATGACAGGTAATCTAATACATGCTAAATAGGATAAATTATATGACAAATACAATACATGTATACATATCTATACAGTTATCTTACTGCACAAGAAACATCAGATCTAGAAAGAGAAGAAGAAAAAACAACCTAAGAAGGAAAACAAGATGCATGGAAATATTCACAGAAAGCGTTAAAATGCTGTGTTGTAGTTCACACTCAGTTCCCACAGGCCTCTCTCTGGATGTATATGACTATCTTCATCACAGAACAACTGGTTTGAATCACATCATTGTTGAAGAGAACCATGTCCATCAAAATTGATCATCGTATAGTCTTGTTGCTGTGTATAATGTTCTCCTGGTTGACAGCAAGTAATCTGATACAGGTTAAATATGTGCAGTTTTTTAAACATATTTCCATGGTTGTCATGTTGCACAAGAAAAATCAGATCAAAAAGAAAAAAAAAACACAAGAAAGAAAAAAACAAGTAAGCAAACAATAACAAAGGTGAAAATACTATGTTGTGATCCACTTTCAGTCCCTACAGTCCTCTTTCTGGATGCAGATGGCTCTTTCTATCACAAATCTATTGCAAATGGCCTAAATCACCTCATTGTTGAACAGAGCCACGTCCATCAGAATTGATGATCATATAGTCTTGTTGTTGCCGTGTATAATGATCTCCTGGTTCTGCTGATTTCACTCAGCATTAGTCCATGCAAGTCTCTCCAGGCCTCTCTGAAATCGTCCTGCTGGTCGTTTCTCACAGAACAATAATATTCCATAACATTCATATACCATAATTTATTCAGCCACTCTCCAACTGATGAGCATCCATTCAGTTTCCAGTTTCTAGCCACTACAAAAAGGGCTGCCACAAACATTCTTGCACATGTGGGGCCCTTTCCCTCCTTTAAGATCTCTTTGGGATATAGGCCCAATGGAGACACTGCTGGGTCAAAGGGTATGCACAGTTTGATAGCCCTTTGGGCAAATGAACTCAGGTCTTCTTGATTCTAGGCCCCAAATTCTATGTACTCCCCAACTGACATCTGTATAGCCATCCATTGATATTCAAAATCACAAATGTCCATTAAATCAGCAATCTCCTCAATGTGAGAATTTCCTCTGATGACACAAGATCCCCCGCCATCCATCCTGAGCTACTTGTGCCCAGATTCTTCTATAGGCTCTTCACAGGAAGTCTATCCCAGGACTGGAAGCCTGCCTCCTTATCTCTTGGAACTGAGAGCATGCCAGTGGAACACAGGGGCTGTCTGGCGCCTACTCTTGCCACATGACCAGCCTATCTTTTTAATTTGTGCTTTCTAAGGAGATATTCTTTACTCTGTTTCTCCTTTGAAATCCCATGTTGACAATTTTTTGAAACCCACCATTCCTTTGGAGTGATTTTCAGGTTTTTTTTTTTAACTTTCTCAGTAGAATTTTATTTTTCTTTATTTTCTTTATTTTTTTCTTTATTAATACTTTTTATTTGCAAAACATATGTATGGGTAGTTCCTAAACATTAACCCTTACAAAGCTTTCTGTTACAAATTTTCCCCCCTACTCCCCACCCCTCCCCCAGACGGCAGGATATCCAATACATGATAATTATGTTAGAATACTTAAGCAATCGAATATATGTATAGTTATTGCCACACATCATTTTTTTGTGCAGGAGAAATCGTATCTACAAGAAAGAATAATCCGATAAAGGAAATACAATGCAAGCAAACCTCAATAGAGAACATGAAAATGTTATGTTGTGGTCCACATTTCACATCCCTCTCTCTGGGTGTATATGGCTCTCTTCACCAAACAATTGGAACTGGTTTGAAGCATTTCATTGTTGAAAAGAGCCATGTCCATTAGAACTAATCCTCATATAGTCTTGTTGCCGTATATAATGATCTCCTGGTTCTGCTGATTTCACTCAGCATCAGTTCATGCAAGTCTCTCCAGGCCTCTCTGAAATCGTCCTGCTGGTCGTTTCTTACAGAGCAATAATATTCCATAACATTCATATACCATAATTTATTCAGCCATTCTCCAATTGATGGGCATCCATTCAGTTTCCAGTTTCTAGCCACTACAAAAAGGGCTGCCACAAACATTCTTGCACATGAGGGTCCCTTTCCCTCCTCTAAGATCTCTTTGGAATATAAGCCCAATAGAAACACTGCTGGGTCAAAGGGTATGCATAGTTTGATAACTTTTTTTTTTTGCTTTTTGCTGAGGCAATTGGGGTTAAGTGACTTGCCCAGCTTCACACAGCTAGGGGCTAGGGAATGTTAAGTGTCTGAGACCAGATTTGAACTCAGGTCCTCCTGACTTCAGGGCTGGTGCTCTATCCACTACGCCACCTAGTTGCCCCAGTTTGATAACTTTTTGAGCGTAGCTCCAAATTGCTCTCCAGAATGGTTGGATCCGTTCACAGCTCCACCAACAATGCATCAGTGTCCCAGTCTTCCCACATCCCCTCCAACATAGAATTTTATTTTTCCAAATCCATGTAAAGATAGTTTTTGACACTTATTTTTGTAAGACTTTGTGTCTTGCAATTTTTCTTCCTCCCTCTCTTACCTTCCTCCTCCCCAAGACAGCAAGCAATCTGATCTACATTAAATAAGATATTCAGTTTTAATTAGAACCACTGGACCATAGTTTTAGAGTTGTAAGGGATATTAGAGGCTACCTATTCGAATCCCCTCCATTTGACAGAGAGGGAAACTGAAGCCCATGGAAGAGAAGGTATTTGGTCAAGGCTACACAAATATTAAGCATCAGAAGTGGCAACTGAACCCAGGTTCTCTTACTACAGGGCCAGTGGTACCATCATCAGATTTCTTTCCATTTCTTCAGACTGTGTAGTTCCATGCCTTGCAGCCAGATAACCCATACTGGAAGAATATTTTCATTTAAATATAGGCCTTTGTTTTAGGGAACAGGACTTCTTTTTTCCTGAGTAGATATTTAGGACAAATTCTCTTGAACGGTTATAGATCTCCTTCCAGATCTTGTGCAGTGCTCTGGCACTTGATATACATAGCCCAATGTCTTTCGTAAATTCAAATATTATCTGGAGAACACTGTTACTCCTCGACTCCCTCTGCAATTTGGACTGCCAGATGTCCTTCAGGATATTGCCAATTACTTTTGGGGAGTATAACTCTAGATGACCTAAGTCTCCTCATAGTCGAGGGTTCTTCCTTGTTACATCTTTCAAGGAGCCTTTTATCATTTTATCACATATGGATGGGAGACACTGTTGCAGAAGAGCCTTGAAGGTTTGATATTTTGTTTTACCCAATCAAACCAGTTTTCTATCATCAGTAACAATATGCACAATAAGATTTTCTATTCTCTTCATCTTGCAGTCAATTTTCAATTTTTAATAGTATTTTATTTTTCCAAATACATGCAAAGATAATTTTTAACATTCACCTTTAAAAAACTTTGTGTTCCAAATCTTTCTCCCTCTATTTCCTTCTTCCCTCTCCCCAAGACAGCAAGCAGTCCAATTAAACACATGCAGTTCTTCTAACCATATTTCCATATTTGTCATGCTGCACAAAAATAAGATCAAAAGGAGAAAACAACAAAAGAGAGAGGAAAAAAGCAAACAAACAATAACAACAACACCAACAGAGTGTAAAGACTATGCTTCGATCTGCATTCAGACCCCATAGTTCTCTCTCTGGATGTAAATGAAGTTTTCCATCCCAATTCTATTGGGATTGTATTGGATCACTGCACTGCTGAGAAGAGCAAAGTCCATCATAATTGATCATCACATAATCTTCAAGCAATATTATATTGATTATACAGTTAACTCTTCCACATTGTGGGAGTTATGGATTCAGCAGCCCCTCGATCTGGAAAATCTGCGGAAAATTTATTGGCCCTCCTTTCATATCAAAGCAGCCTGATTTTTTTCTTTTTCTTTTATGGGGTATTTGCAGTTCCTTAGTATAAAATTTGTGTTAAGTGTTTGATCATGCATTCTGTATTGTCTGCTAGCCTTTAAGTGTCATCTGTGGCTTCCGCAAAACTCCCCCAAATTTCTCATTTAATTTCTTATTGCTGACGCACAATATATGGGAAACCGGGATAGGTAAAGTCATTATATGGAAGGGATAAATGTACATGTGAAGTCATGCAAAACACATTTCCATATTAGCCGTGCTGCAAAAGAAAGCAATACTTGCACACACACACATGCAAAACCAAGAAAAATAAAGTTTAACAAATCTGCTTCGGTTTGACTCAGACAATATTGGTTCTCTCTAGAGATGGAGAACATTGTGTATCATGGGTCCTTTAGAATTATCATGGCTTATTTTCTTGATTGCTGTGGCTAAGTCAGAAAGATGCACTCTGTTGGGAAATAGCACGTTAAAAAGCCTGAATTTTCTCCTCTAATACCCTCAATCTAAGAGATCCTTGTTTTGTGCAGATTATTCTAATAAAATTGTGTACTTGCAGGAAATGAACAACAGCTTGACATGGTGGATAGGGTGCCCATCTCAAAGTTAGGAAGGCCTGATTTCAGATCTTGCCTCAGATCCATCCAGGCTGGGTGATCCTGGACACGTCATTTAACCTCTCGATGCCCTAGACAAGTCTCTAAGGCTGGAATTCGCATTAGTAGAGGGAGCTTTCTCATTGGGGAGATTCCCAAACCTATAAAATCACAGATCTGCTCCCTAGGCTGTTGATGTAAAAGTTGGCCTATGGGTCAGTAATATCAGTTACTAATGTTCTCTCCATTACCTTTTTTTGGAGATAATAATCCTAAGGGTAATAACTAGCATTTATAGAGCATTTCCTATGTGCTATAGAGTATATTTCCTGTGCTAAAGGCTTTACAAATATTATTTCATTTGATTCTCATCACAATCCTGGGAATTAGGTGCTCTTATTATTTGTCCCTATTTTACAAATGGAGAACCTGAGGCAACCATGTCTTAACTAATGGCCTCACGGTCAGACGGTGGAGGAAACTGAAACAGATGGAAATTAAGTGACTTATCCAAGAGCACATTACTAGTAAGTATCTGAGGCTGGATTTTGAAGTCAGGCCTTTTTGACTCTGAGCCTAGAACTCTGTCCCCTGAATCATCTAGGGGCCTCATACAGCTTGGTTACAAAGGTCTAAAATGGTTTTCTGTGTCTTGGGTTGCTCCCTGCTTCCCCCAACATATCTTGAGATTTGATCCCTTGATGTCCATAGAACTGTCATCATAAACCTTCTCTAGGTACATTATATGCACAATTGCAACTATACAATTCTCATGTGTGTGCACATATATATGTATATATATATATAAATGTGTGTGTGTGTATATATGTGTGTGTGTGTGTGTGTGTGTATGCACGTATTTGTCACAGGGGAAGCTACTAACAGTCTCTAAACCTCATGACCAGATTATGACATTTGAAAACCATCCAGTAGTCAGTTAATTCTTCAGTGGGCTGTTACATTGCCATGAAAAATAACAAATATGAAGCCTCCATGGAAATATGAAAAAGGTCTATATAAAATAAGAAAAAGCAGAAAAATAGAAGTGGGGTTCATAATAATAATGGATGCACGTTAAGATTTGCAAAATGAATTACATATATTTTCTTATTTGATCTTTACATCTACCCTGTGAGGTACTTACTATAGGTATTTATGATTCCCATTTTATTTTATTTTTATTTTTTGCTGAAGCAATTGGGGTCAAGTGACTTGCCCAGGGTCACACAACTAGGACATGTTAAGTGTCTGAGGCCACATTTGAACTCAGGTCTTCCTGACTTCAGGGCTGGTGCTCTATCCACTGCACCACCTAGCTGTCCCATGATTCCCATTTTAAAGAGGTGAAAACTGAAATGGAGAGGGGTAGTGGTTTCCTAAGGGCACACAGCTAATGAGAGTCACTGTCTAGTAGGGTGACTGTGCAGAGATTGCCCCAATGTATCACCCTATAAAACATTTTTGTACGAGCATAAGCATAGGATTTATGTGTCAGTGGTAGATGAGTTTATTTTATTATGGAACTGATTCAATATATAACATTTCCATTTAAACAGTTTAATGAGTAGAAGGGGTTGCCTTGTCAGGAGTTCCCTTTGCCACTGAAATCACAGGTCCAGTGGGCATCAGTTTTGTAGGTGACATAGGCTATTAAAATTAGTATCGAAATACATATCAGCAATTTAGAATGATGCATGTAAACTACAAGGTGATTTGTTGTTCATTCATTTTGTGATCCTATTTGGGGTTTTCTTGGCAAAGATACTGAAGTGGTTTGCTATTTCCTTCTCCAGCTCATTTTACCGATGAGGAAACCAAGGCAAATAGGGTGAACTGACTTGCCCACAGTCACATAGCTAGTAAATATCAGAGGCCAGATTTGAACTCAGGAAGAGGAGTCTTCCTGCCTTCCGGCCTGTCCCCACAGCATCACCTCGCCGCCCATAACATAATTTAATAAAGTTAAATGCAAAGGTTTGCATTTAGGCTCAAAAAAGCAATCGAACAAGAGTTTACAAGATACCAGATAAGTGGCTATCTCTACTATTGGTTTGAAGCCTGCTGAAAGGGAACTCACTGCCTCATTTTTCCACATACATGGAAAGACAGTTTTCAACATTTGTTTTCGTAAGACTTTGTGTTCCAAATGTTTTCTTCCTCCTTCCTTTATTTCCTCCTTCCCCAAGACAGCAAGCAATCTGATATAGTTTCAACATGTACAATCCTCTTAAACATATTTGTCAAGTTGTACAACGAATATAGTTGTCATGTTGTACAAGAAAAATCAGACCAAAAGGGGAAAAACACAAGAAAGAACAAGCAAACCAAGGTAAAAATACAATCTACATTCAGTCTTCATAGTTCTCTCTCTAGATGAGGATGGAAATTTCTAATAATGAAATTGTCTTGAATCACCACATGGCTGAGAAGAACCAAGTCCATCAGAATTGATCATCGTATAATCTTGTAATTGCCATGTATAATGATCTCCTGGTTCTGCTCATTTCACTCAGCATCAGTCCATGCAAGTCTCTCCAGGCCTCCCTGAAATTGTCCTGCTGGTCGTTTCTTACAGAACAGTAATATTCCATTACCATTCATATACCATAATTTATTCAGCCACTCTCCAATTGATGGGCATCCATTCAGTTGCCAGTTTCTTGCCACTACAAAAAGGGCTGCCACAAACATGTGGGTCCCTTTCCTTCTTTTATGATCTCTTTGGGGTAGAGATCCAGTAAGGACAAGTCACTAAGTCACTCCTTTGCTCAAAAAACTTCAGTGGCTCCCTACTAATGGGTCCCCAATCCTCGTCCCCAGAATTTCCTTTCCCCAAAAGATAAAAAGGGAGGAGAAGATGGATCAGATCTGGGGTTCCACTTAAAAGTGCATTCCTAGATAAGGAATGTGGAACAATAAAATCTCTTATCTGTTTTTCCTTATTCGTCCTTTGCAAAAAAAAAAAAAAAAAACATCTTGTCTGATTGACCTTTCTAAAAGACAGCCTGTCTCCTTACCTAGATGAAAAGACATTCTGGCTCCTTCCTTATTTTTTATAATTTACAACCTTGTAGGCTGCTAGCCTGCTAGCTAAGCCCTGGATTTTAAATATACAAGATTCTCCCCAAACTACTTTAAATTGCTAGCCTCTCTTTAGAGACTAGCCAGTCAACCAGGTCTTAAATAAACTCTTTTGTGACTATAAGAGAGTCTCTTTGAATTCTTTCCAACTATGACCCATGGCTCTCACACACTTCACTCTGATTACTGAGAGAAAACATCATCTCTTTTTGACATGCAGAACCCTTCACATCGGCCCTCTTCTCTATCTGCCCAGACATTTTACATCATTTCCCATACACTTTATATTCTAGCCACACATGCCTACTTGCTGTCCTTCATATGTGACTTTAAGTCTTCCACTTGTTTGAGACTCTATCTCCATTTTGGGGGGGGGTGTAAAACTTTTTTTTTCCCACAATCTTCTTGTTTTTCTTGGATGGTTTTTATTTTTTATTTTTTAGTTTCTCCTCACTGTCTCTCATTTGATATTTTTTTTGAGTTCTATAAATTCTCTCTATATAAATTTCATGTTATTATTTGGGATAGAAGCTTTTTTTACTTTTTACTTTTTTTTTTTACTTTGTCCTCCTCTAAAGATGAACCCCAGTATTCCCTGTTTCCATGGTAAGTTTCTTTTCTTTCTTTCTTTCTTTTTTTTTTTTTTTTGCTTTTTGCTGAGGCCATTGGGGTTAAGTGACTTGCCCAGGGTCACACAGCTAGGGAATGCTCAGTGTCTGAGACCAGATTTGAACCCAGATCCTCCTGACTTCAGGGCTGGTGCTCTATCCACTGTGCCACCTAGCTGCCCCCATGGTAAGTTTCTATGGTAAGGGTCTTTCTTCTTAGCCAGTTCATTTTTTTAAATAAGAAGTATTAGTGTAAACACCTCTAATCATAGAGTGTGTGTGTGTGTGTGTGTGTGTGTGTGTGTGTGTGTGTGCGTGTGTGTGTGTGTGTGTGTGAGAGAGAGAGAGAGAGAGAGAGAGAGAGAGAGAGAGAGAGAGAGAG
>JAJPUD010001489.1:81905-151052 GCA_023553655.1 Myrmecobius fasciatus | reverse complement strand
GAGAGAGAGAGAGAGAGAGAGAGAGAGAGAGAGAGAGAGAGAGAGAGGAAATGATGTCTTTAGCTTCACTTCAGCTCTCCCCTCTGACCAGGAACCCCAAACCAAAAGCTCCACGCTCCTGCAAGTGCTCACAAAGTCTCCCACTTCTATATACAATTTGTTCTCCCCTCATTTCATCCTCTTAAATCCTGGTTTCCCTTCCAGATTCAACTCCACTGCCATCTCATGGGAGAAACGTTTTGTGATTTGGTTAGTTTCCTCTGCCCAAAAAAACCTACTGCATTTATGTAAAGAACTGGGTAGGTGTGCTGTACTCCATTTCATGGGAACATCTGTGTTATACTGATATTAAAAGATAGAAAGATATGTAGCACACACACACACACACACACACACACACACACACACACACACACCCCTGGCTCTTGATGTGCTTCCACGGTGGGGTGCTGGTGGAAAAATGCTGGGAATACAAAAATAATCAAGCAAGACAGTGTCTTCCCTCAAAAAGCTTATACTCTAATGGCTTAAAGGAAAGGATAAAAAGGGAAGAGGAGTTATGAAGACAATGGCATAGTTCTGAAGGATCCAGGAAGTGACCTAGGAGCCTGATTCTGGGCACCATAGAGTGAAAATCATTTCTTAGGGCTCCCCTGCCTAGGTGGTAGGGGGATGAGGAGGCTGACTGGGCTTCTGGTGGGGTGGCATAGAAATGGTCTGTTCTTCCAACTCCCATAGTAGCCTCTTTTAGCTCTTTACTACTGGCTAGGTGAGTCTGTTGCAGAACTCCTAGGACTTCAGAGCCAGTTGCCCCAGGGGATGTGGTTAAAGGCCATATCCTTTGAGCTGAAGTCACCTGAACCAAAGGAAGGACATTCTTGAGTCCCAAAAAACTGGCAAGCAGGGTGGTTGGACCACTTGCAGAGTTAGGCTAAGGATCAGGCAGAGTGTTGGATCAAAAAAGCACAAATGTTATCCTGAAACTGGACCAAAGAAAGGGAAGAGAACACAATATGCAAACTATAGGCCTGTGAGCTTGACTTCCAATCCTGGGGAAATTTTGGGACAAGGTGTAGTATGTGAACTGGGAGGATTTTAACAGCCAGCACAGCTTCACCAAAGATAGATTTATTTAGCAAGGACAGACTGGCTTTATTTTTTTGAGAGAGATAATAAGTTTATAAGGATCAGGGGCATAATCAGGAACAGTTTACCTGGATTTTAGCAAAGCAATTCATACAGAGTCTCTTCCTATCCAGGAAAAAAAGATTCGAGTTAGGTGATAATACTGGAAAATGGGTTCACAATTGCCTGAATGGATGGTTCAAAGAATAATCATTTGTCAATAGGTCAGCTTCACCTTGGAAGGAGGTCTCTAGTAGAATGCCCAAGGGATCTACGTTGGACTCTGTGCTGTTTAACATCTTTATCATCAGTGATTTAGAGCGAGAAATCCTGAAATTTGTAGATCTTGACAGGCCAGAGCACAGGGCAGAATCTATGAGATGCCATGCAATACAGATAAATATAAAGTCCGACACTTGAATTCAAATATTCAATCTCACAAGTGTGGGATGGAGGAAACCTAATCAGCCAGCAGTTCATCTGAGAAAGGATCACTAGGCTGTAAGCTTAGACTAAGTCATCAGGGCTTTGTGACAAAGAAGAGCTTGTGTGATCTTCAGCTGCATTAAGGGAGGCTTCCTTCTGAGAAGTGGCTCAGTGGTTAGAAAGCGGGGCAAGGAATCAGGACAAACTGAGTTCAAATCCGACCTCAGACACTTATTAGCTGTTTTATCTCAGTTTCCTCATATGTAAAATGATCTAGAGAAGAAAATGGCAAACTACCCCAGTATCTTTGCCAAGAAAACCCAAATGGAGTCACAGAGTTTGCAACTGAATAAGAACAAAGTTCCCTCAGCCTTGGTGGGACCACGCCCCGAAAAAACAAAACAAAACAAAACATAAACCCTTAACCCTTGATAAGTTAGAAGGCATCCAGAGAAGAGCAACATGGATGGTAAGGGGCCTTGAGTCCCACTCATAAGAAGAGTGGTTGAAGAAATTAGGGATGTTTTACCTGGAGAAGAGCCGGTTCTCGAGGGACATGAGATATGTGTTCATGGCTTTGAAGGGCGGGAGTGCTTTGTTCTGTTTGGATCCAGAAGGCAGAATTAGGAGCAATTGGGGGTGAGGGGAAGAGAGAATTATAAAGAGGAGAATCTAGGCTGTCCTTTCAAATGATGTGTCCTAAAGTGGAATGGGCTGGCGGGCCGGGAGTGATCTCCCCATCACTGGAGGCCTTCAAGCAGAGGCCATTTATCAGTAAGAGTACCTTTCAAGTAGGAATTGGACTAACTGGCTTCTGAGGTCCTTTCCAGCTTGAAAACTCTGCATTTCTCTGAGCCTGAGTTGGACAAGCACATCTTCCAGAAGATGTTGTGGTACTTATTGTGGTTTGTTTTTAGACAAATGTAGATGGGAAGCTTTACCCTTGGTTCCTGCTAGTCTTAATTCAGACAAGTCTTGTCTCAAGCCCTTCAATACTTCAGTGGACCTGTGGTCTCCTTGATGGGGGACCCCTTCTAGTGGTGCAGATTGCTATCCCACCATGCTTTCTTGTGATATGTGATTTTTCCAAATGGAGCATGTGGACCAATCCCACACAACTTTTGGAAATCTAGCTATTTTCTAAAGGGATGTGCCCCAGAGAACTACTATCGACACTTAGGCAAAATCCAGTCACTTTCCAGGTAAAGGATGTGAGCATGGGACCATCCAGGGCTATGGCTGGGAAGACGATGAAAAAAAAATAAATTGGCTAAATTGGGATAGCCAATTAAATTGGATTAATTGAGCAAGGCTCAAATCTAAGATGGCTCAAAGGTCCAGCCTTTTCAATGAGGGGTGAGGGAGAAGGAAATCATTTAATCTGCGCATCTATCACTTCATGATCTTCAAGAATTGCTGCAAAGATGGCTAGTTGAATGAATTTACCAAAACAAACTCTGAATGAAAACTTAAACGATTTGTAATAATCTATAGCCAAACTCTGAATTGTAGGTAGAGAAGTTGGAAACTGATAGGGTCTGAGCTAATCAGGAGAGGCTTGAAAGGCATAACTTTTGGAGTAAACTTTGGAAGACATTAGAGAAGGCCATGAAAGCTGGGGCCAGATAGCTAGAGACTGGATAGCCCCTCGGTGGGGAAGCTGGAATGCTTGTTCAGGTGTGGGTTGGACTCGAGAGCTTCTGAGGACCCTTACAGAGAATTGACGATTTGGTAACTTGCCCAGGAACACAGTCCTAGTAAATGGCCCATCTAGCCTTCAAAAGCAGGTCCCTTGACTCCAAATCCAATTGAACACTTAACCTCCACCATTCTTCCCACCCCACTGCCCAAGGGAGTCGGGAGGGATGGAATTATTATAATCTGGCTTGTTATTGTTCTTTTCTAAAAGTAACTTCCGTATAATTCATCACGGAACAAATAGCTCATCTTGAATACTATCCATAGAGTTTAGCTACTGAACTACTAAGATGAGCACTTTTATAAAATAGGGTTTTTCCATGATGCAGTACTGCAGCACAAAGTACTGAGAACAGAGTGACTTCCTTAAAGATACTTTATGGAACACTGATTATGTGTTCAGAATGGGCTGTGTGTGCCGTGGAGGTCCCAGTATACATGCACGGGCTGTGCACCATGACGAGAAGGAACACACTCTACTTTTCCTTAATCTTGATGATTTACTGCATTCTCTGCCTGGTTTTCAGAGATCAATGTGATCAAATCTGTGGAAGGTTTGTAGGTTCTCGGATAATTTGGGGGTATTTCTTTGGTGGATCTGGATGAAGGGACTAGGAAATATATTGTAGGCTGGAACAGAAAGAAGCCCATACCAGTCAACAAGCATTTATTGAGCACCTAGTGACATGCAGTCAAACTGAGGCCTGTTCAAGACCTCAGCTTAAAAAGGCCATCTCCAGTCATCCTGATCTCTATCTGGCCAGATAGAACCCAGATGTCTCTAGAGGGGAGATTGAGGCAGGTGACCTTGCTCAGCCTTCCCTCCCTTCAATCCAATCCACTTGCATGTCATGACATCACCTCTCTGATGTCATGGTCCCCATGGAGAGTGAAGGACAGACAACAACAACAACAACAACAACAACAACAGAGCTGTTACATTGCACAGACTTAGATGACCAACTGAAGGACACTGTGTTCGAACCCATTGCCCAGGAGATAAAAAGATGACAATGATTATGGTCCTTGTCCTCTAGGAGTTCATTGTATAATAGGGAAAATAAGATACATACACACACAATTATAACACAAGACAAAATGTGACAGTACATTAAGAGAGAGCCTAAGATAATGCCATGAGAGATTGGAGGAGGGAGGGATCGCTGCATTGAGAGTGTTGCCATGGAGGAGTTAGCCCTTAAAGCATGGGTAGGAATTAGATAAATAAATGGATGATGGGAGACGACGACCATAACACATTTTTATAGCAGTTTAAAGTTTGCAAAATACTCTCTTCACAACAACTCCTTAAAGTATGCTTGTCATAATCTTTTCACATCCTCCTCAATAATATTTTGACAATCAGCTGTTACTCTAAACTGGTGTTGTCCTTGGCTGCCATGTGTCTCTGCTTGGCAAGGAGATTAAACGTTTGCCGGCTGAGGTGGTTTCTGGACGACTGAGGAGACATCAGCAGCTACTGACCCATATGCCTGCTTTCTCATCCTTAGACAACTTTAAGGGAATAGTCTATGTGGCTATGAGAATGTTCTTTATGGAATCATCAAAAGAGAACAGGTAAGTTTTGGAAGTTTAATTTCTGGATAAGACCCCGACTTCGACCTCATACAAATTGTGGGAAATGGAACATTTGGCTGGGTTTATTACTTTTGCATCTTTTTAAGGATTCGATTTGGTCGAACCTGAAGGCTCTCCCCAGTGGGCGTCCAATGTATATATTAAAATTTTACTCCATGATAGATGTGAATGTGGAGATAAGACTTCGAGATTTTGCTGAAAATTGACATCAAGGGCAGGTTCGAATAGGTATAAAATATATTTGCTTCCTTATTCATCATGAAATTCAACAATTGACATGATGTTAATTACCTCGAGCCCCCAAATACTGCAAAGCAGTGTGACGATGAGCCGGACTCAGAACAAAGCTGCGGGAAACTGTCGGATCATATTGGGGAAACTGTCCAAGTTTTGTGGTGATCCCAAAGTTCTCCGTGAGCAAAAGAACTTTGAACAACCCCAGTTATTCTTATAGAAGGTTATGCAGCTGCAAAGCATGAAGCACCATGCTCTCGGGAGAATTCTAAATACTAATAGCACAAAGGGCAATGGAAAGGCACAAATGGGGAAGGGATTCGGAGTGGACTTCAAACACGTCAAGCACATTTTTTTTATCTGAAAATTGTTTCTTCAGATCCTTTGACCATTTATTAACTGGGGAATGACTCAGATTCTTATAAATTTGATTCAGTTCTCCATAGATTTTAGAAATGAGGCCTTTAACAAAAACGCTGACTGTAAACCATTTCCCCTAGCTTTCTGTTTTCCTTATAATCTTGGCTACATTGGGTTTCTTTTGTGTAAAACCCTTTGAATTCAATGTAATTAAAATGATCCATTTTGCATTTCATAATGTTTTCTCTTTCTTGTTGGGTCATAAATTCTTCCCTTCTCCAAAGATCTGACAGAAAAACTATCCCTTGCTTTTCGAATTTGCCTGTAGTATCGCCCTTTATGTCCAAATTGTGAACCCGTTTTGACCTTGTCTTGGTATAGGGTCTTGGTCTGTGCCATATTATTTTCCAGTTTTCCCAGCAATTTTTAGAGAACTCAAATAGTGAGTTCTTTTTCCAGAAGTTGTTGTATAACTATCTGTCTCCCAGAAGGAGTCTTTGAGTTTATCAAACACTCTTTGTCATTGACTATTGTGTCTTGTGTACCTAACCTAATCCACCGATCGACCATTCTCTTTCTCAGTAGCAAATGACTTTGCCGACTGTCACTTTATAATATAGTTTTAGGTACGGTATGGTTGGGCCACCTTCCTTTGTGTCTTCCCCATTAGTTCCTTTGATATTCTTGATCTTTTGTCCTTCCAGATGAATCTTGTTATCATTTTTCTAGCTCTATAAAATAATTTTTTGGCAGTTTGGTATGGCACTGAATAAGCCAATTAAATTGGATTAATTTAGGTAGAATTGTCATTTTTATTATGTTAGTTCAGGCTAACCATGAGCACTTGCTATTCTTCCAGTTGTTTAGATCTGACTTTATTTGTGTGAAAAGGTTAAGAGATTTAAAAAGTGATTTTTCCCAGGCTTACACAGCTAGATTGAGCTCAGGTCTTCCTGACTAGGACAGGTAGGTAGCCCTACAGTGAATAGAGCACCAGGCTGGGACTCAAATAGACCTGAGTTCTAATCCCACCTCAGAAACTTCCTAGTTGTGTGACTTTGGACAAGTCATATAACCCTTTTTGCCTCGGGTTCCTCATCTGTAAAATGAGCTGGGAAAGAAAATGGCAAACCATTCCAGTGTCCTTTCCAGGAAAATCTCAAATGGGGTCACCAAGAGTTGGATACACCTGAACGACTCCACATCCAAAGCTCTCGTACCACTGAACTTTTTATATAGTCCAACACTCTCATTTTGCAGAGGAGGAAAATGAGTCCCAGAAAGGTGAAATGACATGCCTAAGCTCACACAGTAGACAGTAAAGATATCTCAGTTTCCCAGCTGGATAGAGCACTGGGCCTGAAATCAGGAAGCCTCATCTTCTGGTTCAAATCTGGCTTCAAATACTAGCTGGGTGACCCTGGGAAAGTTATTTCACCCTGTTTACTTCAGTTTTCTCATCTGTCAAATGACCTGGAAAAAGAAATGGCAAAACAGTCCTGTATCTCTGCCAAGATGGGGTCATAGAGAGTCAAGCATAACTGAAATATAACTTAACGACTTAACAGCAACAAAAATACTCATCATCTAACACTTGAACCAGTTCAACAACATGTTCATTCTTCTCCCTGCCTCAAGTCTCTCCCCACTACAATTCATTTCAGCTGACAACTTAATCTTTGTAAAGGTCTCACTTCTCTCCATTCAGTAAACTCCAGTGGCTCCTTATAATCTTCAGATTATAAAACCCATCATTTGATTAACAAAGGTCTTCATAAGCTATTCCTTTATCCTTCTGTCCTGTCCCTCCCAACTTCCCCCCTTCCTTAATCTTTCTTGCCCCCAGTCCTCTTCCCCTTATGGCCAGTGCTTCTGACCTCCTTGCTGTCTCTTGCATGTGACACTCAATTTCTGGATTCTGCCCATTCTCTCTGGTTGTCCTTCGTGCCTGAAACATTCTCCCTCCTCATCTCTGTTTCTTGGCTTCCCTAGCTTCCTTCGAGTCCCAATTAAAATTGCACTTTCTATAAGAATCCCACCTTCTTCTGAGATCATAATAATACTACCAATAATGCATGAGTAACATTTATGTAGCACTTACTATGTGCTGGGCACAGTACTAAACATTTTAGAATTATCTCATTTGAATCTCACAACAACCCTGGAAGGTAGTTGCTATTATTATCACCATTTACAGTTGAGGAAACTAAGGCAGACAAGATATAAAGGACTTGATCACGGTCACATAGCTAGAAGTGTCCATGACAAGATTTGAACTCAGGTTCTTCCCGACTTCAGGTCCCCTCACCCACCCTCACCTACCTCTGATCCACTGCAGCGTCATGTAGCTGCTACTTAAACATAACCTCTGATTAATCCTTTCTGTAGCTTGCTTGTAGCTCTTTATACATTCTCTTATTAGGCTTTGAGCTTTTCCCTTTCTTTGTATTCCCCGGTACTTAGCACAGGGCCCGGCACATAGTAGGTGATTAATAAACACTTATTGATAAGTGAGTGGATGTCCATCAATTGGAGAATGGCTGGATAAGCTATGGTATATGAGAGTTATGGAATACTATTATCCTATTTTAAAAATGATGAAGTGGAAGCGGCTAGGTGGCACAGTGGATAGAGCACCAGCCCTGAAGTCAGGAAGACCTGAGTTCAAATCTGACCTCAGACACTTAACATTCCCTAGCTGTATGACCCTGGGCAAGTCACTTAACCTCAATTGCCTCAGCAAAAAGCAAAAACAAACAAACAAACAAAAAAAAACTGTGTGATAGTCAACTACGATAGACTGAGGTCTCTTCAGAAATTCGATGATCCAAGGCAATTCCAACAAACTTTGGATGGAAAATGCCATCTGCCCCCGGAGAGAGAATTATGGAGACTGAATGTGGATCAAAGCATACTGTGTTAACCGTTTTTTTTTTTCCATCTGTGTCATCATTTTTCCTATTTGTTCCAATTTTTGTCATATTTTTTACAAAAAAGAAAAAGAAAAAAATACAAACCAAAAACATTCAAGCCTAAAAATAAACACTTGTTGACTTGACTTCCCTAAGACAGCGTTAATAATTGAATGTGGACAAAGCTCAGAGCATTTTCCATGTAGTAAGCTCCTACCAGTGGAGTGGGTTGATCGATTCCCTCAGTCAGCAAACATTTATTGAGCTTGCATCAAGCACAGGGCACGCTGCTGGGCACAGAAGGGAATATGCAGATAAATGACACCATCCTTTCCCTGGAGGGTCTCACAGTCCATTAGTGATGCTCAACTAGAAACCCAGATAATGATATACACAATAATGTAGTTGTGGCACAGGAGAGGAGGAACAAAGTGCCATGGGATGGTGAGCTGGCCCATCTGTGCTGGGGGATGGCAGGCTCCCTACTGAGCATATCTATGCAGTGGGATGGCAGGCTCCCTACTGAGCACATCTATGTTGTGGGATGGTAGGACCCCCCCATTAAACATATCCTTTCTGTGGGATAGCAGACCCCCCATGAAGCATAAGTGTGCTGTAGGATGGCAGGTCCTCCAATGAGCATGTCTGTGCTGGACAGGCCCTCCCCACTGAGCACATCCATCCTGTGAGATGGCAGACCCTCCCCCCCCCCATTAAGCATATCCTTTCTGTGGGATGGCAGATTCCCCACAGAGCATGTTCAAACTGTGGGATGGCAGGCCCCCCCACTCAGCACATCCATGCTGTGGGATGGCAGACCCCCACACAGTAGGCACTTCAGAAGTGTTTCTTCCCGCCCCACTCCCATTCCCTTACTGCCCCGCAGGCTTGGCCAGTTCCCATGCCCTTTTTTCTTTCTAATTGATGGGTTGGCTATTTTTTCAATATCATAGTCATTTCCCCACGTGTTTCTCCTGCCAAGTCCGTGTTGGAGCCTCCCTTGCAACAAAGAAAAGCGGTTAAAGGGAACTCACCAAGTAACCACCAACTTGGGCAATGGCCTCCACCCTCCCTGGCCACGGAGCTTTCAGCTCCCATTCCTCTGAGCCAAGATTGTTCACTGCAGTTGCTCATATAAGAATCAAACATTTAGACCTAGTAAGACTTCAGAGAGCTTCTATTCCAGTCCCATTTTACAAATGAGGAAACTGAGGCCAGAAAAAAGTGACTTATCTCAACTTACATAAATAGTAAGCATCTGCAGTGAGATTTGAACCCAGGTTCTGCATTTATTAAAGTCTTTTGTATGAAATTTTCTGTAAAAAAAATTTAAATCAAACAGATGTGCTCAGCATACCCCTGCCTCCCATCCCACAGCATGGATATGCTCAGTGGGGGACCTGCTGTCCTACAGCACACATGTGCTCAGTGAGGGACCTGCTGTCCTACAGCACAGGTGTGCTTTATCAGGGGCCTGCCATCCCACAGCACAGATATGCTTTAAGTGGGATCTGCCATCCCACAGCACAGATGTGCTTTATCAGGGGCCTGCCATCCCACAGCACAGATGTGCTTAATGGAGGGCCTGCCGTTCCACAGCACAGATGTGCTTTACAAATCTTTTTATCATTTAAACTAGAGCTGGGCCAGTCCAGCCTCCTCCTTTCATAGATGGCCCAAGGTCACCCCGAGGACTTAGATCTGGAGCTGGAAGGGACCACAGAAGCCATTTGGTCCCATTTCTTCATTTAAAGGAAACTGAGGCCCACGGTGGGGGGAATACCTTGGCTAACGTGTAACAGCTAGGATGTAAAAAAGAGCGTGTTCGACTCCCAGGTGTTCTAGATCTCCAGCCCGTGGTTCTTTTCTCTAGGCCCTAGAGAGGCATTGATGGGGCTGATGGGAGGAGACCGTTGGAAGGTAAACGGCTCGCTTGAATGGACTGGAGCAAGAGAGGAAGCGGAGAGATAAGGGCTGCCGATTATTCTTACTAGGCTTGGGTTTGTGCCACTGACTAGACCAAGGCAACCCCCTTCTTGCCTTCCGCAATTAGTCATTCCCTGCACGCATTGATCGAGAGGCCCTGAGGTACCGGGCCCTAAGACTGGGCGCGGGACACTCGCGGGGGGGGGGGTGTTGCGGGGAAATGATTCAGTCCTTGGATTGTGCACCCTCTCTCCCCCCTCCGGCCTTTCTTCCAGACCCTTCCCCTTCTCCTTCCCCTCCCCTCCCCCACCCCTTCCACTGGCGCAGCAAGCCCGCAGCCCAACTGCCGGTAGCGTCTCCAGGCACCGGAGGGCGCTCTCCAGGCCCGCCTCACCCCCGCAACTCCGCCTCCCTCCAGTTTATCCCGCCCCTTCTCTCAGTAGTCCAGCCCATCCTCAGCCTAACCCCTTCCCCCGCCTCCTAAGCCCCGCCCTATCCACGCCTACAAGCGCTGTTCTGCTTGATGATTGGCTGAATGTAGAAGTCCCGCCCCACTTCATCATAAGACCCGGGGTCGAAGTGTCCGCGTCTCATCTCCCCGCTGCCGCGTCCCAAAGCTCCCGGTTGTCGACCATCGGACTCGAACGGGAGTTGGGTCACTTCGGTAGCCTACCTTGGGCTAGGACCATGGCGCGCAGCTGCCGCCTTGCTCTCCCCCTCCTCACTCGGGGTTCGGCCTTTGCTTTGCTCTGCCTCTTCTTGGGTGAGTAAGCGCTGTTGTGGGGGGGGGCGCTCTGGCTCTGGGTTCGAGGCCAAGGCCGGGTCGCCCCTTGGGCGACAGTGAAGACTGTGCTCGGGGACTGGGGGCTGAGGCCGGGACCGGAGGGAGTCCGGGGTGGGGGAGCGGCCTGGCCACTTGGAACGGGAGCGAAGAAGAGCTTGTGGGCTGAGGGAGGCCGGCGACCGAGGGGTGACCAAGATGAGAATGGAGCGGAGAGGGGTGCGTGGGGACCGTGGAGTGACTAAGATGAGAAGGGAGGGGAGGGGCTGTGGTGAAAGAGTAAGCTCGGTGGTTGGGGGCGGGTAAGGAGTGATCTACTTGGGTTGGGGAGTTGTTAGAGCACTCATAGAGTGACCAGGGTCGCGGGAGGGGGGTGGGGTGGGATGGGGAGGGGGCGGGTGGGCAGCAGAGCGCTGCGATCTTAGCATGGGAATGGAAAGGAGGATGCCGGGGAAGGGGGGGGGGGAGCAAAGCCCCAAAAGAATGTGGGGGTGGGGGGGGGGGGGGGGGGAAGGTAGATAGCAGTGCAGTTGAATGGTAAGCTAGGAGAAAGATGGGCGCTGGGGGCTTTGGAAGAGCAGAGGGGTGAGCAAAATGGGAATGGGAGGGAGTGTCAAGGGCTAAAGAATAACTTGGGTGGAATAGGGGACCAAGGAGTGACCAAAGTAAAAGTGAGAGGGTCAAGGGGGACCTGGTGGGGGAATGATATGGAGACCCCAAGACTAGCCCCAGTTTGAACCCAGATTCTGAAGTTGGGTGTGCCTTAGGGTGAAGGATGAATTTTTTTCATCTGGGGGTCAGCTGTGTTTGCTTGAGTGGCTAGGGAGAGGGCCAGCCCACCATTGCCCCAGTTGAGGGGGCTTCCTCTGGGCCCAGTTGAGTTTAGGAGTTGTTTCTGCTACCTGGCTCCTCAGTCTGTTCCTTTTCAGTCTTCTCCCCTTCCCCCTCATTCTATTATTACCTCCTGGGGATGTTTTATAAGGAAAGCATCCCAGAGTTCCCTCACTTATTTATCTCAGACAGTCAGCCTCAGAGAGGAGGCTGGAGGCTGGTTTGAAATGAAGGTTGGAGGAAAAAAGGCTTTTGCCAATGGATTGGAAATATCCTCTGTACACTTTATGGTAGGAGAACGAGTCTTGCCATCCAATGTGCTGCTAACTATCTCTCCCCACTTGCCCCCCCCAAGTCCCTATTTCTTCTTTCCCCCCACTTTTTAAACTCTGCTGTAAGCCTTAGGATGGAGCACACAAGTTGTGTGACATTTAAACTTGTGAGACAGATGAGCAGCTTTGAATTGAGTACTTCCATGAAGTGCTAAATGGTCATCATTTCTGCAAAGCCAACTTGTTGAGGCACATCCTCCCTCCCCCCCAGTTGAATCCTCCAGTTGTCACAGATCTTTCATGAGGATATGCAGTTTCAAGGGATTAATGAATACACAGACTCTGCTCTGATAGGTCCTCATAGCAATTCTTAGATTTGACAAAAGCTAAGGATTTGTCACAGTGACATTAGTTGAATAGACATTTGATCCTCTCATCTTGGGTGTTTGTGAGGTTTTATTATTTTTTTTACAAGGCTTTTGTTGTTGTTGTTGACGATGAATCATTCTAACTTCAGCAAGAAGCCTTCAAATATGGGAACTGTAATAAACACAACAATGATAAAGTGACTGTAAATCATCCCAGGACTTTTTTTTTGTTATTATTTAACTTTTTTTTTGTCAAGATTGTGCCTTCAGATATAAGTGTTCTTTTAGCCAGCTCCCCCGTGAGTCCCTTATAATATGGCTATTCTGTTTCCTTCTTCTGCCTCTTGTGGATCAACTTTGCAATATTACAATAGATTATCCATCTCGACCTTGGTTCCTGGAGCTTCTGAAATGGACAATGCCTTCCTATCATTGTTACATTCAAGTAATTACAAATTGTTCTGATATGAAATGATTGCTTGGAGTCAAGGCTATCTTGAGTGAGATGGCTCTGGAGGTTGGCCAAATGGCCGCTTCTTCCCATGGTATTGTTTCTTTCTTCCATTGTTTCTCACGACGAACAAACATTTAATTGAAAAAAAAAAGTTTAGATTTTGCAGTTTTTAATCATATTGCTATTTAAGCTTCAATCATTTTAAACATCTAAACATTTTAAACATTTTAAACAATTTTAAACAAAATGTGGTGGCCTCTGGGGTAGGAGTCCATTCTTGACAGTGAGTGAAAGGGTACTAGTTAATTCTCTCTTGGGGAAACTCTCTTTTCATGGAAAAAGATTAATTAGATGGGGAACCACATGTCAGTAGATGCAAAGAACCTTTATGATTTCTCGTCATTAATCAAAGTTAATGTCAGCCTGGAGTGAGAATCCTCAATGTGAAAAGAATAATTGTTTTGGGGAGGAGGTACCATGCAGTAAATCAGAATAACCCTGTAGAGTCATGCTGCCTCTATTTCTATTTTTTTCTATAAGTTCTAGAAACTATGAAGGATCTTTTTTTTTGGCAAGGCAATTGGGGTTAAGTGACTTGCCTAGGGTCACATAGCTAGTAAGCTTTAAAAGTGTCTGAGTCCGGATTTCAATTCAGATCCTCCTGACTTCAGGGCCAGTACTCTATCCACTATACCATGTAACTGCTCTAGGACTTAAATTTTTGAAAGATATCTTCTGAGAAATTGATATTATAATATATATATATATATATTTTTTTTTTTTTGCTGAGGCAATTGGGGGTTAAGTGACTTGCCCAGGGTCACACAGCTAGGAAGTGTCTGAGACCAGATTTGAACTCAGGTCCTCCTGACTTCAGGGCTGGTGCTCTAACCACTGCGCCACCTAGCTGCCCCCTATTATAATATTTTTTAAAACTACTCCCTGAGGGGCAGCTTGGTAGCACGGTGGTTAAACCACCAGCCCTAAAGTCAGGAGGACCTGAGTTCCAATCCAATCTCAGACACTTAACACTTCCTAGCTGGGGCAAGTCACTTAACTCCAGTTGCCTCAGCAAAAACAAAAAACAAAACAAAACAAAACTACTCCCTGAAAAAAAATACCCCCTGTATCTTTATTTTCTCACCTTTGTCCACTGTTCTTTTTTTTTCTAACTAGGAAATGATCCCAACAAGGGCAATGTCAGAATGATTGTATGAGTTATAGTTTCTTTGCTGTCCCAGAGGGTATTGAGGTGGGACGCTGGATTTAAGGATGGTATTCTTAATGGGAATGGAGCTGAAGGTTAGGAGTGCTAAAAAAAGGGGGGGGAGGGCTTGTGATGATTTGCTTTACAAAAAGCCTTTTCAAACAATGAGATTTGAAGGGGAAATAAATTTGAGAACCCCTGATTTGAAAGCATGCTGCTTTTGGATCCCTTAGAGCTATCATCCCAAGCTTGAGTTTTGTTGCCATCCCAGGGTCTGGCTATAATTTAGAAATGCATAGTATAATGAAAGGATAATGACTAAGGTTGGCCCCCAAGTTCTCCCTTGGCTTCTTTGCAGAAGTGGGGGACAATGGGTATGGAATACTACATATAGGGAGTTTCAGAAGACCTTTTTGGGGGCTTTTGTTTTCCCTCTCTTGTTCTAAGGGCTGGCTCTCTGGGAGTGCCAAATGGAGATAAAATAAAAACAAAAGATCTCGACTAAAAACGTGTACATATATGTATTATCTTTTTGGAGAACGGGGAGTCCTAGGAGCAGATTGAGAATCATCTCACCAGAGATTTGACTGAAATGCGGAACTAACTGTCCATTTAATTTGCTGGTTTCAGATAAGGATAGGGATCGACATTTTTGTTACTGTGATAAAATCTATGAAGAGGTATTCAGAAGAGGCCTTGTTCTTATTTAATTTTGTACTAATACTCTACCCAAAGGCTTTGACATAAATAAGAGAGATCGCTTCTATACTTGAACAGTTTATAGTCTCTTTAGGGAAACCAAGTTGAGACAAATGCCAAGTTGATATAATAGGGAGGGCATTGCTATCAGGAAGACCTGATTTCGATGTTTACAGTGACTCTAAACAAGTCGCTTACGTTTTCAAATTGAGGAACTTGGTGGATTTCAAGGTTCCAAATAGATGCCCTTATGAAATAATGTCCTATCGTGACAGCATATTATGGTGTGTAACGAGTCTAAGTGCAATTTACTCAGTAAAGGCTTCTGGGACAAAGCTGAGACTTGAGCTGAGCCTTGAAAGATGGAGAGGATTTCTATAGAAAGACAACCATTTCGCCTAGTGAGAAGTAGCCATGGGAGGAATGATGTGGAGGCAGACATGAACATCACATGGTCAGGGGACAGTGAGGAGGCTACCCTGATTAGATGTTTTGCTACTTGGAAGGATATGAAAAGTGGGGACAGATTAAGGAGGGCCTTCAAGGTTCAGCAGAGGGACATGGAGCCACTGAAAGTTAAGAAGGGAAATAATTTGGAAAAAAAAATACTTTAAGGAAATCTGCCAGGATAACTTGGAGTAGGGAGTTCCTGGGAGAGAAGTTAGTTAAGGAGTCTTTGTAATAATTTAGGGGGCAGGTAATAGAGCCCAGACTTATGATTTCACTAGTAGAGGGGATTTCCAAGTGAGGAAGTTTCCCCGATTAATACAGATCAACATCTTTTCTTCAACTTCTTTAATCTGAGAGTTGCCTAGAGCATAGGAGATAAGTGACTTGTCTAGGGTCACGCAGCCAGACTGAGGCCAAGGGAGGGCTTGAATTTGCAATCTTCTGGCTTTGAGCCTGGCTCTCTATTTACTGTACCATGCTGCCCTGACAACTGTGATGACTCCAAAATAATGTGGATCAGATGAGTTCTGAATTTTCACCTTGCTTGAAAATGTCATATTTGGGGGGCAGCTTAGAGTACCGGCCCTGGAGTCAGGAGGACCTGAGTTCAAATCTGGTCCCAGAACTTAACACTTACTAGCTGGGCAAGTCTCTTAACCCCAAGTGCCTCACCAAGAAAAAGGGGGAAATGTATATAATTAAGAAAATAAACATCCATCATTATCATAACTAGCATTTTAAAAAAAGAAAATGTCATGTTTTTGTGATTATTCCAGTTTTCTTTTAAATGTATAGGAAAGCAATGATGGAGGAACACCCAGGAGGGACGGAACTTGAGTTGCAAGAAGCATTTGGGGTTTGTATTTACAAATGCATCTCTTTTAATCACAGTCTCGTTTTGTAAAATGTTGGGGATTTTTTTTTTACCTCCAGGAACTCTTGAGACCGATGCATTGGATGTTACTCTGAACAACTCTCAGGATGCCATTTGCCTGCATGCCCAATGGCAGATGAATTTCACAGTAGAATATGAAACTGTAAACCTTGGTCCTGTAAGTAAACATTTGGCCAGTGAATGGGAATTTCTGTTGCTATCATTTGGGCCTGATTTTGTGATTATGTAGCCCTTCCTCCTCTAAAAAGTCTCCTAAGTTGATTAACTTACCACTTAGTCTATCTGTGTTTTTTTCTGTGCTTGAAGGCATTTAATTTTTGTGGTTTTATGACTTATTTCTCTGAGCTCGTGAATTGTTCGGGTTTCTCAGAATCGATTAAGGAAAAATGATGAAGAATAAGCCACTCATTTCTAATTACTTAATACTTTGATGAATGCTCTTCATTTAAATGTTTACCCTTATCTCATCTTCCTCCTCCATTCTTGGTTTTTCTTATTTCCTTACTTGTTGGTTAAGGGTTATTTTTTTCCCTCTCCCCACCTTCTTTTTTTTTTAATTAGCCCTTTACTTTGATTGTAATTTAGCCATCCAGATTAATACCTGCTCTCCAACTTAGAGCATTAGAGACTTGTTGGAGGGAGTGGTGGGGAGAAGGGCCGATTTACTGAGATCACACAGCCAGTGGGTGTCAGAAATTGTGCTCAAACTTCATCCTGAGGGATCTATCTTCATTTATCTGCTGGGTGGTGGGGCTTCTCTGAACCTCTCTACCAACTTGTAGTCTGGGGGGGAGGGGAGAGTTGGGGGGAAGGGAGAAGAGGAGGACAAAGACAGATCTGTATGCTAAATAACATTTGCTGGTCTTGACCCATAATCAGTTTTGTGATTTCCCCAGAGAAGTGAAAAATATGGAAGCACCTGAGCCCCACCTCCCTCTCCCCCCATGATTTTTTTTTAAACATGGCAGGCTAGGGAAAGGTAAACATGTGTGGCGAGAGTCTTAATATTAAACTTTAAACCTTGAAGAAATGCTTTCATGTATGTTTATATAATGTTTCTCTCCTTCCCCCCATCCCTTTCTGTTTTTTCTTTTAGAAAAACGTAACAATTCAGATTCCCAGCAACGTATCGTACAGTGGAAGCAATTGTGGTACTGATGACAATCTGTCCCAGATTAAACTCCGATTTGGATCCAGTGTCTTTTGGAATGTGAACTTTACCAGAGAGAAATCCACTTATTTCATTGACACCATTTCCTTTTCCTATGACACCAGGAACAACGACATTTTTCCCGATGCTAAAGAGAAAGGTAACTTGGGCATTTAGAGTTTGGTTGTTTTGAGAAGAATCAGGTAAGTTGGGTGGAGTGGTCTGTGACTTCTTGGACTATTTCAGTAGCTTTTTTTTTTTTATCAAAACTTTAGACATCCTGAGTGTGGATCACAACACAGTATTTTTCTCTCCTTTTGTTGTTGTTGTTTGCTTGCTTTTTTTTTCTTTCTCATTTTTTTTCCTTTTTGATCTGATCTTTCTTGGGCAGCATGATAATTGTGGAAATATGTATAGAGGAATTGCACATGGTTAATCTATATTGGATCACTTGCCAACTGGGAGGGTGGAAGGGAGGGGGAAAAATTAGAACACAGGGTTTTATAGGGGTGGATGTCAAAAATTATTCATGTATATATTTTGAAAATAAAAAAGTGTAATTAAAAATAATAAAAAATAAAATGTTATCACTAAAAAAAAATATAACAAAACTTTAGGCATCTGGTGATGGCCAATCATATGCCCAGCCCCCACCCCACCCTTACTCTCTTGGCTGTTGGAAACCCTGTTGAGCCAAAATTAACCAAGAAAGACTTGTAGAGTGGATATAGCATTTGTGGCTTGTTAAAGGAGCTGTTCAATTTGGACTGACTTAATCCTAGCACTGTAAGAGATTCTTGGTATTTTAAAACTGGGACTGTTTGAGACTTCAGCTGTGGCCCACATTTCATTCAGATATGTATGCAGGATGTAATGATAGCATTAATAAATATAGTTTGTATGTGAACTGAAACCCCTCCTAAAATGAAAGGGAGTGAGGCTGTAGTTTAGTTGTTTTTTTTTTTTTTTTAGCTGCGGCTGACTCTTTCTGATCCCTTTTTGGAGTTTTCTTGGCAATCATTTGCCATTTTCTACTCCATCTCATTTTACGAATGAGGAACTGAGGCAAACAGGGTGAAGTGACTTAGCCAGGGTCACACCGCTAGTAAGTATTTGAGTAAGTAATTTGATTTGAACTCAGATCTTCTTGACTGCAGGTTCGGCACTCTTTTCATTAGCTCCCCTGAAGCATTGTGGTACAATGGGGGAAAACCCATTGCTATTAGACTCAATAGAGCTAGATACAAATGCTACTTCATATCCTTATGGCTTGTATGACTTCAGTCCCTTTATCTCCCTGAGTCCCAGTTTCTGCCTCTGTAAAATGATGGCCTATGAGGTCCCTTCTAGCTCTAGAGTTTGGATCTCATGATTTGCTCTTGCATGTTTTAGGGGCAATATTTTTGTTTTTCTCCGACATAGCAAACGCTTCATTTTGTTCGCCATAACAGCCATCTGGAAGCAGCTTTTTTATTTAGACTTGCTAATGAATAATTCATAATTGCCTCTAGTCTACAGAGCTGTACTTCTTGAGAGATAGAAGTGAAGGATCTAAGTGTAAAGGTCTGAAGGGGATAACAAACTAGACATTGCAAATCTCTTTGCTCAGCCTCCCTCTTACCTCTTTGGTCTAAGAGAGTGTTTATTATTATTTTTTTCCTCAATAGTATTTTATTTTTCCAAATAGATGTAAAGATAGTTTCCAACATTCATTTTTGTATGATCTTGTGTTCCAAATTTTTCTCTCTCCCTCCCTTCCCCAAGACAGCAAGCAATCTGATATAGTTTAAACATATGCAACCCTTTTAAACATATTTTCATATTTGTCATGTTGTACAAGAAAAATCAGATTACAAGGGAAAAAACCATGAGAAAGAAAAAACAAACAAAAAAAGGTGAAAATACTATGCTTCTATCCACATTCAGTCTCCATAGTTCTTTCTCTGGGTGCGGTTGGCTTTTTCCATCCCAAGTCTATTGAAATTGCCTTGAATCACTGCTTTGCTAAAAAGAGCCATGTCCATCACAGTTGATCATCACACAGTCTTGTTGCTGTACAATGTTCTCTTGGGTCTACTCATTTTGCCCAGCATCAGTTCATATAAGTCTCTCCAGGCCTCTCTGAAATCATCCTGCTGGTTGTTTCTTACACAGCAATAATATTCCATAATATTCAGGTACCATAATTTATTCAATCATTCTCCAACTGATGGGCACCCACTCAGTTTTTAGTTTCTTGCCACTACAAAAAGGGCTGCCACAAACATTTTTGCACATATGGTCCTTTTCCCTTTTTGTATGATCTCTCTGAAATACAGACCCAGTAGAAACACTGCTAGATCAAAAGGTATGGACAGTTTCATAGCCCTTTGGGCAGAGTTCCAAATTGGAGGATGCTCACTATTAAGCCAAAGTTTCTAGAGCCCTTTTTCAGTATGTGCCTAGCAAGTGTGCTGGATGGCGGGGGGGGGGGGGAGGTGTGGAACTCCTGAGATGCTTGTCTTTGGTCCCAAGTAGCTTAGTTAGGGATAACTAGATAAACCTGATGTGTAATTTATGGAGAAAACCAATGGTATATACCCTGGAAGGATGATGAGATGGTAGGGAAAAAAAAGGGTGACTGTGGATTGGTGCTTCATGGGGAAGGTACAACTTGGCTAGGGAGAAGGAAGCCCACACCGGAGGGGAGCAGCCTGAGCAAGGCAGCCATGAGTACACAAGAGGCTTCCCTGACTATAGTTGTGCATGTTGGATAGGTATATGGAGTTGTGTGCCTGTGAAACTTGAACCTCCTACCAGTATCATGCCAGGAAACTGAATCGCTTCCATTTGAATTGTCTTAGGAAGATTCTGAAGATCACCTGGCAGGGTGATATACTGGACACTGAGGTACTTTCTTGAATTATACTGCCAAGAATTCAATCCCAGTCAAAATGGATATAGTGCTGAACCTGGAATCAGGAAGATCTGAGTTTAATTGTAGTTTCTGACACAAGCTGTGTAGTCCTAAGCAACTCACTTAAGCCCTGTTTTCCTCAGTTTTCCCAACTGTAAAATGGGGCTAATAATAGCATCTACCTCCCAGGATTGTTGTGAAAAATCAAATGAGAAAATGTTTGTAAAATGCTTAGCACAGAGCCTGGCACATAGTAATCACCTTATAGGTGTTAGCTGTTATTATCATTGCGGTGGTGGTTGCTAGAGGGCCTCAAAAGCTAGACTGAGTAGTTTAGGCTTGTTATATATAAGTCATAGGGGGTTCCTACACATAAGAGTTGACATAGCAAGAGGAGAATTGAGAATGTAGGATGCATTTGTAAGTGGGAGCACTAGAAGCAGCGATACCAGGGATACCAAAGGACCAAGGGCTTAGAAATGGGGTAGTAGGATCGGAGAGGAGAGAGTAAATTAAGCAATAAGCATTGATTAAATTGTATGTATTAAGTACTTAATAAATGTGTTTTTTTTCCATTTTTTGATTGGGTTACAAAGGTAAGAGAATGAAGCAGCCCTGCCCTCAAGGAGCTTACAGTATAACTAGGGAGATAATAAGTACTTAATAAATATTTACAGAATATATATAATAACATACATAATAAAATAAATTCAAAGGGGAGGTTATACAAGGGTATAGGACACTGGAAGTTGGGGAATTGGTTGGTTGTCCATTCTCAAAGATGATCAAAATGACATCACTGTGTTAGAATCAAGTTACAGTGTGTGTCTGACTGGCTGATCAGATCAATGTGAGCTAAGATACTTGAACACAGATTGGGCCCACATAATCAACATGAATTTGGGGTGATTCTTTCTAACTTTGCACATCTTGCATTTTTTTAAAAGTTTTTTATTTTCAAAATATATGTATAGTTTTCAACATTCACCCTTGCAAAACCTCGTGTTCTACCTGAATTCTGCTTTGTTCATAGAGTACAGTGCCTCCCATATCACGCAATCAATTTCAAAGTGGAGAGACCCCGTATCACTTGTATGGCTTCTTCTGATCACCACGTGAATTCTTGCCGTGTGTGAATTCTTCACCAAATAGTCTTTTTGGCGAGCATACATTTGGCACTCAACCAGTGTGGCCAGCCCCATGGAGCTGCACTCTCTGTAGTAGATTTGGATTCTTGGCAGTGTATTTCGAGAAAGGACCTCAGTATCTCGAATCTTATTCTGCAGGTGATCTTCAGCGTCTTCCTAGGGTGATACCAATGGAAGCTGGTAGACAGTCCAGCTTTCATGGGTGCACAACAGTGAGGTCAGCACAACACCTCTGTATATCTTCAGTGTGATAGCCTAATATCTCTTCCCGCTTTCCTTCAGAGCCTCCCAAACACTAAACTAGCTCTGGCAATGCATGCATCAACCTCATTGGCAATGTGTACATCCCTAGAAGCAAAGAGAAGTGAACTTATCCACAGTATTCAAAACTTCCCTCACAGTTCTCTGTATGGGTGGCATGGGGCTGGCTGCTGAAGCACCTGTGTTTTCTTGGTGTTAATTGTTGGACCAAAATTAACACAAGTGGTAGACAGTCAATCCAAAGTAAACTTCATCTGCCTTCTTACTGAGCTAAGAATCCTGCTTCTCTCTAAGTTTCTCTTGTACTTTACTTTTCGTGGAGTTAAATGCTGCCTTCTTAGAGACAAACTATCCTGCTGGTACACTGTGTAGAGTTCTCATTTTTCATTTAGAACCTTCTGAATTTCCCCATCATTTTCATCAAAGCAGTGTGGATGTTTGTGAGTGCTGTGATGCAGGTGAGTAAATTTATATCAAATGACTGAAAGCTGCCTACTCCTTTTCTGCTCCACTCTTGCCAACTCTGTGTTGGCTCAACTTTCCTTCCACATTAACAAGGAACTCTTCCCACTCAAAGAAGTGTTCCAATCTGTTGACATTGATCCTTCTGGTAGTCGTCCTGTCTTGGGGCCGCTACTTTTATAGAATGAGGATATTTAGCTTGGAGAAGATAAATCTGCGATCAATCCAGCACTTTGCACTACACAATGCCTTCCTTACTCTCCCATCTCCTTACAATCGCATAGTCCGTTAAATGCCAATGTTTACTGCAAAGGTGCATTCACAAAGTTTTATTGCGTTTGAGTTAACAGAAGACAGTGTTTGTGATGAGGTCATGAGTTGTCCAAGTCATCAGTAGTAAGTGACTGCTGCTGTTGCTGTTTCCAATTCCATTCCTCCCAAGGACTCCCTATCATGTTTGGTAGTCTGAGCCTACTGGCGCATTAAAGTCACCCAGAACTTTCATTTAAGGTTAAGAATTACAACTCTGTATTAGCACTACCAGGTCAAAGTCCCAAAGAGATCAAAGAAAAAGGATCTATTTGTACAAAAATATTTACAGCAGCTCTTTTTATGTTGGCCAAGAACTGACAACAGAGGGGAGGCCCCTCGATTGGGGAACAGCTGAACAAGTTGTGGTGGTATATGATGGTGATAGAGTACTATTGTGCTCTAAGAAATGAGCCAGATGCTCTCGGAAAAGCTTGGAGAGACTGACAAGAACTGATGCAAAGTAAAATGAGCAGTGTGCTGATTAATCGTGAATCACTTAGCTGTTCTCAGCAATACAATGATCCTTGTAAGCTCAAAGGACTAATGATGAAGCTTCTTTTCAGATTAATGTTTTTAATAATGGAAGGAAATTCTAAATTTCAGTTAGAGGTTAGTGAAAATTAAGTTGCAATTTTTTTCCCATCCAAAGTTCACAAATCCCTGGAAATGTGTCCACAGACCCGGTCACAAGATCCCAGTTTAATCTAGAAAAAGCTAAAGCATCTCTACAGATAAATGTGACAACATTTCCTATCAGGAAAACACCAGCAACAAAATCTCTATATGATAATTTATTTTAAGGTCACTGTGTTTAACCTCACTTATATTGTGAAGATAGAAAAAAAAATTTAGCTGACAGACAGACACACAGAAGCCTATCGGGTTCCTACTTAGAGTAGTAGATAGAACGCTGAATTTTTTTTTTTTTGGAATATGCTTAGTAGCTTTATTATTGCAAGTTGTCATTAAACTTATCTCTGCCTCCGTTTTCTCATCTGTAAAATGGAGATAATCCCCAGTACCTTCTTCATCAGATTGTTGTCAAGTTGGATTGAAATAAGTGATAAACATGTATAGACTATATTGGATTGCTTGTTGTCTCAAGGAAGGAAAGGGAGGAACTTAAAACTTAAAAAAATACTAAAAGTTCTTTTAACATGTAACTAAGGGAAAAATAAAATATATGATACTTATAAAATATGTGTATAATATAATATATAATGTGTAAAATTTTCAAAAGGATAAATGTAGAGCACTATCTAAATGGTAGTTCTTGGTTGATAAAGTTAATAAACAGATTTTTTTCTTTTTTTATTAAAGCTTTTTATTTTCCAAACATATATGCATGGATAATTTTTCCATATTAACCCATGCAAAACCTTGTGTTCCAATCCCCCCCCCTTCCGCCACCCTCTCCCCTAGATGGCAAGTGGTCCAGTATATGATAAACAGATTTTTTTCCAGCAAGTTCATGGCTTCATCCACAGTCATTTTGGGGTTTTCTTCATGCTTTGAGTATTTGTTCTTGTTAACAAATGTTAATAGATTTTGAAGGCATCCTAATAAAATGGGGATCCTTTTTAAGTTATAGGGACAGGATACTTCAGAAGTCTGGCAACATATTGTCTTTTTTACGTGGGAGAAAACCAATGTCCAAACTAATTTATTTTCTTTTGTAGGACTATTTAGCACCATTTTGGAAGTCAACACAATTGAGGTTCCATTGGGTGGACTCTTTAGGTGCCGTAGTGTAATTACGATAAAAGAGGGAAATGTCACCCACAACTACTGGGATATCCTTGTACGTGCATTTATCCAGAACAACACATTCAACGAAAAAGGTAAGATGCCCAAAGCACATCCTGCAGTACTTTGAAACTTAAGACTTTAATTACAGTCATTAGAAGAAAAACTTAAGAAATGTTCTAATCGTAGCAAGGCCGCATAGCCTAGGAGATGGAGAGCTGGTCTCTAAGCCAACAATACCTGGCTCCACTTCTGACAAATAGAGGCTGGGTAATTTGGGGGGAGCCAATTAATGTCTCAGTGACTGGAAATTGGAGAGAAGATGCTGACCTGTACGGGTAAAGGGGGTTTGCTTGCCTGGGAATTCTGGGTTTCCAGTCCTTCTCCTTCTTCTGTTATCTTCAGTACTTAAAGTTTTTCTATCGAGTCATTATCTTGATGCTCATGACCCTAAAAACTCTATCATTTGTGATGGACTCAAATGTAATTACTTCTAATGAATGTTTTAGCTAAGGACTCCAACAGATCCTGCATTAGAACTGTTGGCCCTTCAGCACACTCTAAGGCTTCCTCGAGCTCCACTTTCTAAATTCCAGCCTGTTTTTTTTATTTTTGTGTTTGGTTTGTTTTGGTTTGGGGGGAGCAGTTGGGGTTAAGTGACTTGCCCAGGGACACACAGCTAGGAAGTGTCTGAGGCTCAATTTGAACACAGGTCCTTCTGACTCCAAGGACGATGCTTTTTGATGTTTTTGTCATTGACTTGATAGTTTCTGACATTTCTCAGTCATGTAATTGCTCATTTAGTTGGAGATAACTCCCAGATTTAAATTCTGACTCTGCCATTTGATACCTTGTATGACCGTAGGCTAGTCCCCCCTCCTCCCTGGCCCCCACCTCATCCTCCATAAGATTAGATGACCTTTGAGTTTCCTTTTAACGCTAGATCTTACATAATATGTGAACTTGGACAAGTCACTTTATTCCTCCCTTCATTTTTCTTATTTGTAAAATGAGGGGATTGATGACCTCTGCTCCACAACTATGATCCTAGGGGTTACTTGGACTCCTTAGGGAAGAAATGTTTTCTTTTTTTTCCCTAACCTTCAAGGTTACGGAAATATCACAAGGAGGTCATCTTCATTTTTCCCCCCTTCAGAGTATGTCTGTGATGCAGATGGATCCTTGGTAAATCTCTCAACAACTACCCCTACTACTGTGCCCGTTCCTACTTCCAAACCTGTCCCGGAAGAAAAACCTTTTCCTGGTACCTATTCTGTTAAAAATGGGACTGCTGTCTGTCTCTTGGCCACCATGGGGCTTCGGCTGAACATTACCAAAGATAAGGTACAGTTGTCTCCTCTTGTTGTCCCTTCCTGTCCCCTTCCTGATGGGTCCTTGTTTTAATTAAACCTAGAGTTTCTTAAAGATTGTTTGGGGCCTGTGAGCCACAATTCAGAAATCTACTTTTACATCATAGTCAAGGAAGGAAGTGTTAACCAACAAAAAAGAAGCTTTTTTTTTCTTTTTTTTTTTTAACCTTCAACCTCTGGCAAATTATTGGCCCTGGAATCATGTGGACTTCAGAAGGCTCCCTGGTATTTGTCTTTTAGCTTTTATTGGCTCAGTTCCCATTTGTCATGAAGAAGGGTTAATGTAAATTGAAAAATACAAAGCCCAACGTACCTTCATCTTTCGAGTAATAGGAATTCTTCTTAGTCTTAAAAATGGCTTAGTTGCTGCAATTCTGCATCCCCACTCAGAGTATTAATAGTTGGTCCTTACTTCCATGCAGTTAATGTCTAATCTTGGGTTTTTTCCCAAAGCATTGATCTCTAAATTAACCAGGAGTTGACATATAGAATAGCAGGCCTAGACTGGCGAGCTCTGCTCCGATGCATCATTCTCCTAGCTATCCACAAGCTGTCCAGAACTGCAAGAGTGCCAGCTAATGAATCTTATTCCTAGGGCTCTGTGTCAAAAGCAAGCCAGATGCTCTTGTACTCCAGAAAGAAAGGGCATATTCCCTTAGCTTTTTAATTGAAGAAGCTTCTTTTTTTGTTGGTTAACACTTCCTTCCTTGACTATGATGTAAAAGTAGGGTTCTTATTGGTTTCCTTTTTTGTGTTCTAGACTCTTTGGGCAGTTTGGTGAGATCTGTGAACCTCTTCTCAGAATAAGGCTTTTCAATGAATAAAGTAAAATACATAGAATTACAAAATAAATGAATTATATTAAAATAAAATGATCTATAATTGGCAGAATCCGGGCAAATGTTATTTTGTTCAACCTCAAAGATCATATAAGCCCTTAGTACCTTCTTTCTTTCCCTAAAGGTTACTTCATTTTTCAACATTAACCCCAATACCACGGATTATCATGGCCTGTGTCTTAACGAATCAGCCATGTTGTGGTTGAATAACAGCAACATCGAGTCTCTTGAATTTCTCTTTGCTATAGTAAGTATCCCTTTTACCTTAATCTTTCATTTCTAATCATTCGACAAGCGTGTATTAAGTGCCTGCTTTGTGCTAGGAACTTTATTAGCTAAAATTAAAAGTTTCTGTCCTTGGAGAATTTACATTCTCCGGGGAAACGGCCCAATCAACAAGCTTGTAGTAAGTACTTACTATGTGCTAGGTATTGTATGAGGTGCTGGGGACACAGAGACAAAAGCCAAACAGTCCCTGCCCTCAAGGAGCTTAGTTTCTATCAAAATGTAACTCGTTTCTGCTGGAGACTTAGGTTGACCCAAGTAACAGCTTTCCCTTGCTTGATCTGAGAGCTCCAGTGCTTTATGCTTCAAGATTTCCTATCAGTCATTGTGGATTTTCCCTTCACTGGTGCAGATTGTAACTTAGTAGACCATCTTTGGGAACTGCTATGGCCAAAGGATCTGTCCCCTTGTAGCTATTCTGGTGATGAGCCTCTCTGGAACGACAGGCAAATAGCCTCATCCAGAGTTTATCCAGCTTAGCATAAGGCCTTCTGGAGTTTATGTTCCACTGGTTTAGCCATTGAGAACCAAGAGAAGAGGAAGCCTTTGAGTGGATCCTTCTATTCCAGCTCTTCCCCAAAATGTGGCCTGTGGGGGTCTTTAAGGAGTCTGTGAGCTGGTCCCTTATATGAATGCTTATGGTAGCTTTAATGCTAAAGGTAAGCACCCTGGTAAAGGAGAGGATCCATAAGTCCCCCAAATTCTCTGGATGGATTTTTTTCTAAAAGTCTTTGCGAAAAACATATATTTTTAATATTTTTAGTTAGAACTACATTATGGCTCTCCAGAAACATTTTGGGTCTTTCAAAGAACATCTCATTTTTGATCCTAACATCGATATAGCCTATGTTGGCAATTTTCTTCCCAATGCACTAACTTCATGGGCACACTCATAGTTCTGAAAGCTGTAGGCTGGCTGCCCTGGCCTTCAGTTTTGGTTGGGTGTTAGCCATATATTCAGGGTATTCTTAAAGTCTTAGTGCTGATTTAGGTGACTTAGTCTCTCTGTGCCTCCGTCTCCTCATCTGTAAAATGAGGGGGGTGGACTCAATGACTTTTAAGGTCCCTTCTAGCACATATTCTAGAATTCCCATGAATTTCAGTAGTCTAGTGGCAAGTGGAAATTAGTAGCCTTTGGGAGTCTTGTCCCTTATTGGAGTGCCCCGTGAATAGAGATCATATAAGAACCTTTAATATAGAAGAACAGTTTTCAAATTAGGGGTTATTTCATTGAATTAAGACCCTTTTATAGAGCTAATGTAGTATAGTGCTGGGCTTGGAATGAGGAAAAATCCACATGGGTTTTAGTCCTGTCTCCGACACATGAGCAGGAACTGTGGGCAAGTCTCTTAACCTCTCACTGACTCAGGCAACTCTCTTTCTTTTTTTTTTGCTGAGACAATTGGGGTTAAGTGACTTGCCCAGGGTCACACAGCTAGGAAGTGTTAAGTGTCTGAGACTAGATTTGAACTCAGGTCCTCCTGACTTCAAGGCTGGTGCTCTATGCACTACACCACCTAGCTGCCCTTCAGGCAACTCTCTAAGACTCAGTGGCTAACTAAAGACCAGGATGGCCAGCTTAAAGCCTTCCAAACTATGAGTGCAGCCAGTGAAGTGAGTGCATAGGGAGGAAAATCGATACCATGAGCCATAATGATGTGAGGATCAAAAATGAGATTGTTCTCTGAAAGGCCAAAGCACACAGGAGGGGTTCCAGAAGAAGTCACAGATGGCGACCCATCCTCCACTTCCAGATTGGTTCTTATTGGAGCACATTTGCTATAATCTGTAGCCCCCCACCCCTCCCACCCCCGCATAGGATGATGTTCATTTTTAAACTAGTCTGAAGACTCATTATAGATTAACTATTAAGCTAGAGAGGAATCAGTTGGATAAAACTATACATTTTCTCCCTTTATTGAAACTTGCCCCTGTTATTTGGCCTATCTTTGATTACACAGTTGTGTAATCTTGTTAATGACTTGTTAAACTTATCATTGGTAGCCCTGGCCATATTAATTAATTTAAGCTTATATGAGATAGCTGTAGATTCATTTTCATTTATATTATGATATAAAGTAGATTAAATATTTAAAAATTTACCTTTACATATTGTTTTCCTACTGTGTTTATAGTTTGGCTTTTTTTGTATGTTTGTTTTTAATAATACATAGAATTGTGCTCTGAACAACATATAAAAGTTGTATTCTTTGGTCTGATAACAGGACAATGTTAGGACTTTATTGTGAAGATTCTTTTTAGTGAATTTTTGCTTAATTTGTCCAGTATTGCTTTATGTATTGCTATATGTTTAAAGTACATACAACTTCTTAAAACAACCAGAACTGACTGTTTAAAGTACACATGGCTGCTTACAATAAACAGAACTGACTGTCCTAGGAAAATGAAGTTTAATAACATTTTGGTATAAAAAAGTTTAAAAAAAAAAAACCAAACCCTCCCCAAATAGTTTGATGCTTAAATCTTTCCATTAAACAAAATCCTTTGAATAATGAAATAAGATTTTAAAAATCCTCTGTTATTGGTGTCACAAGACCCAATTATGGTCTATACTACCTTCAGAAGGCTTTACTTATTTAGTTCCATAAAGACAAGAATGCTGTATGTTGTTCTTGTCATTGTTGGGTTTTTAATCCTATTTATTTGGCCCATGATGCTAATTTGAATCATCTGGGGAAACCTAAGTGACTAAAGGCCATGTGATTGAAAATGTGGTGAGGAAGAAGGAAAACAAACAAGCAGAATTTGGTATTTCTTTTGAAATCTCCTAGGAGAGATAGCATGGTGTAGTAGATAGAAAAGACCCAAGTTCAAATCTTACCTCTTGTGTTACCCTGGACAAGTCCCCTAACCTGGTCCCCTAGGTAACTCTGGAAGCCTGGAGATTGCAGAGAAGATTCCATCATGCACTGGTGGAAGGTGTTTCTGCAGCTGGCTGTTTCTCAAGCCAATGAAATCCCAGGCCCAGTCCCTGTCCCTATATCCAATTGCCCTCCTAGTTTCAGGATCTCATGTTGGGATCACTACAAGGCCTCTGTGGCTACTTCCAAATCTAATCTTACATGGTCCTGTGATCATGTCTTTGGAGTCACTGTAAGAGTGGACCTGGTGATCTTGAGACCACCATGACAGTTTCCCCATAAAGGAGGTTGCAACTTAGAGAATCTACCACCGGAAACCATTGTTAAAAGATTAGGCTTGAAGATTTTAAGACTAGCATGACAGCTTTCACTTAAGGGAGACCGTAAGCTTATAGAATGTACTCATGGAAGAAAATTGGCAACCACATCTTTCAAAGGCTGATGTTGGGGGGGTGGGACCTCGCTCCATTGCCGTAGTTGTCCATCTCATCGCACATTTCCATCCACGTCCAGTTTATCTTTTCCTTCAACAATATTTATCTCGGCTGGCTTTCATCTGCTCTGTTATCTTGGGCCTTAGCCTGCTTTTTCCCCTCTGGATGTTTAATGTTCTCTGTAGACAGTTGTGAGATGATCCTGCATGTTGTTTAACTGAAAGTTTTCTTCAAACAGAGAAATGGAAACCGGTTCTATCTGAAAGGGGTGAATATCAGCTTGCCTTTTTTAAATGGTTCTGGTAAGCCAAATGGGTCCTCCCAACCTGAGGAGGGGAGGGTGGGACAGGGGGACAGAGTGAATGGGAGTCACTTGACCTTGGGTTATCTATATTTAGCAAATACTTAGCTACTTAGAGTTCCTTTAGTGTTTTCCATGAGACCAAATGCTAGTTTATTGTTGGAAATGAGGTCACAGCTAAAATTTGGAAACTTGCTTAATTAAAGTTTATTGATGGAACTCTGAGTAAGTAGAATGTTGAGTCCTTTCAAAATAGGGAAAGGGAAGAAGAAGGGAAGAAGCATTTCTATAGTACCTACTATGTGCCAGGAATTATGCTAAGTATTTTTTTTAAATAAATATCATCTCATAATATAGTTTAAAAGACTCAGATTTATTTGGATTGTAGAGAAGGCTAAAGACTAAGAGTAGTGGGATGACAAGGGCAGCAGACTTCAAATCAGAGGGCCTGCCTTAGGCAAGGCATTTAACTTTTCTAGTTCTAAATTTTCCCTTCAGTAAAATGAGGGGATTGAACTATACAGTCCCTGAGATTCCTTCCAGCTTTGTGATCCCATGTCTGATCTTGGGCCAATTCTCTTTCCTGGGCCTCAGTTTCCCCCTCTATAAAATGAAGGGGTTGGGGAAAAATAGCTTTTAGGGCCCCTTCCAGTTCCAAGTCTATGATTCTAAGAGTCTAAGGAGAATATTAAAGCTATATAGTTAATCCAATTGCTATTACAAATAGTAAATTGTGAAAAGCTTGTATGTCCCAAGCTTGCATCCTTTACTGAGACTCTTAAGACCTTAGGTAAGCTCTAATTTGATATTTAAAGAAATGACGGAGCTTTATCTTTGTTTAAAGGTTTTGTTGCTGGGAATAACAACCTTACTTATTGGGATGCCCCATTAGGAAGCTCTTACATGTGCAAGAAGGAGGATGTCATCGAAGTTTCGGACACATTTCAAATAAATACTTTTGATCTAAGGGTGCAACCTTTCAATGTGGTAGAAGGAAAATATGCTACAGGTAAGGATCAACCAGATTTTATTAAAATTTTCTTCTGTGGAAGGCATGAACCCAACAGCCCAGTAGAGAAAATACATACTTTTCTGCAGACGAGACTGAAATTTGCTCTCACTTTGCTCCGACTGAGTTGATTGGGCTGTTAGGAGATTTCAAGGAGAGCCAAATATGAAGAACAAAATGTATGAAATAAATGAGAGCAGCTTTAGTGAACTTAGTTAATAGGCTAGAGCAAAAGTCAGCAAATGTAGGGACCCATGAGCTAAAAATGGTTTTGGCATTTTAAAATAAAGCTTTTTTGTATTTAAAAATGTGAAAACTAAACAGATAATAGGCTGGATTTAGCCACAGTTCATGCTTTGCCCATCCCTGGGCTAGACCACCCCTTGCCCTTTTTGGAGGACTAGTTTTAGAACGTAACAGGAACATGATAGCTAAGGCCGCCATCTCCTTTCTTTTTTTAATTTTTTTTTATTAATACTTTTTATTTGCAAAACATATGTATGGGTAATTCCTAAACATCAACCCTTACAAAGCTTTCTGTTAAAAATTTTCCCCCTTACTCCCCACCCCTCCCCTAGATAGCAGGATATCCACTACACACTATCTCCTTTTATACCCTATAATATCTGTGCTATTGAGAAATCCTTTTTTTTGATTTTATTTTTCAATCCTCCACTGACCAGTTGACTGGAGGCCTTTGAGAAATGTGGTAAATTTGGATTATCTTTTTTTTTTTTGCTCAATAGGATTTTACTTTTCCAAATGCACATAAAGATAGTTTCCAACATCATTTTTTTTAAACTAGATACAGACAATTTCCGTTTGGAATATTTAAATAGAGAAATATAAGTATAAGGGGACGTAGAGGCTCACTGCAGAACAAGATGTGTATGTATAGAAAAAGATATGGAGACCAGCTATTGTTACAAATGAGAAGGATGACTGTGTTATTCAGCATTCCAAACAAGATTTGCTAGTCATGTCTTTTTTTGTTGTTTTGTTTTGTTTTCTTTCCTTTTAATAACAGCTTTTTATTTTCAAAATACATGCAAAGATGGCTCTCAAACATTCACCTTTGCAAACCCTCGTGTTCCATATTTTTCTCCCTCCTTCCTCACCTCCCACTTCCCCTAGACAGTAAGTAATCCAATAGAGGTTAAAACATGTGCAATTTTTCTAAATGTATTTCCACAAATATCGTGCTGCACAAGAAAAATCAGATCAAAAAGAGAAAAAAAATGAAAGAAAAAAAAGCAACAACAACTAAAAATGTGAAAATACTATTCCAACATTAATTTTTGTTAAGATTTTGAGTTTCAGTTTTTTTTTCTCTCCCCCCTCCCTTACTTACCTCTTTCCTCCCCTCAAGGCAGCAAGCAATCTGATATAGGTTATACCTGTGCAATCATTTTAAATATATTTCCCCATTTGTCATGTTGTGAAAGAAAAATCAGAACAAAAGGGGAAAAAAGGTGGATTATCTTGACCAGCTCAACAGAGCAGAGGATTCGAAATGTGTACCTGTACATAGATGGGCTTTGGAGAGTGTCCCCGGCACAGTCTTACGTACACTGATTCTAAAAGCAATGCCAGCTTTTTAGATGTTTAAAAAAAAAGTAACATTAATGGCACTGCAGAATTATTCATTATTGCCAATTCTAAACCATGCATATATTTCTTTCATTAATATGCCCTTTCTCTCTGACTATTTAATTTTGTTTTGCAGCCAGGGATAAATGGACCATAGCAGTTATTCCCATCTTCTGCATACCGAATTTTCATAGTTAAATACAACCCATAAGCCTTAGAATATATTGTAAATAAAACTTGCCATGCTTTATGAAGCATCTCATTGATTCTGTAGTGGGGTTAAATTCTGAATTTGATTTCATTCTGTGAAAATTAAGCTTTTCGCATCACTGCAATCCAAATGTTTACTTCTGAAATTAATTTTCCCCCCTGTCAATCCTTCAATGATTTGGATTCTTTGAGAACTTTATTTTGGCTATCTTTTTTTTCTAACTTCCTGTGTTATTAACCTTGCTTTTGATCTCAGATTTCCGTTGAGGATTTAAGAGTCTATTCGAGTGTGTTTATTCCTCAGTTATTTGTAATAGAGATGAGCTATGTTTTCTTCTCATTTGGAACTTTGGCCTTACATGTACAAATATTTAAGGATATCCAACTAGGGGCAGCTACATGGCCTAAGAGTCTGGAGGACCTGAGTTCAAATCCCGCCTCAGACACTTAACACTAGTTGGGTGTCCCGGCAAATCAGTTAACCCCAATTGCCTCGACCAAAAATAAAAAGAATACTTATCTAGAACATATATATATATATAAGCTGGTAAACTTTGATACGATGATATAGTAATCTATTTATGAAAGAAAAAAAAAACCTGTTATCTACAGGTGCCAAAAAGCCAGGTACGCTTGGCTAACTAGGGCAAGAAATTGGGATGTCAGATGGGGAATATGGCTTGGTCGCAGAAGAAGGAACAGTGTGGTATATGGTAGAACAGAGTCCTAGATTTGCAGGCAAAAGACCTGAATGTGAATCTCAGCTCTGTTCCTTACTACCTGTGTCATCTTCAGCAAATCACTTCTCTTCCTCTGAGCCTCAGTTTCCTCCTTTGCAAAATGAGGCAATTGGACCAGCTGCCCAGTGAGGTTCCTTTCTGCTATATTTTGGTGATTTTGGACAAGTCACTTCTTTCCCATGGGCCTTAGTTTCCTCACCCATAATATTGATTGTATTAAATGGCTTCTTTGGTAGCCTATGGAGCCAGAATAATCTCAAAACTTTTTGTCTGTGACTCTAGGAGTGAGATGAAGCAGCCCAACTTTTTGACGCTTGGGTATTTGTGGTCTGTCCCTCGGTTGCTTGTTTCTGGGGAGGATGAAACCTGGGAAGCACAGGCTGCTCTGATACAACATTTCTGACTATTTCCAAGTAAACAGCCAAGAGATGTGGCTCTCCTCTCCTCTGTGAGTTGGGAGTCATAGGAAGGATCACTTTCTTTACCTCCAATGGAGTTCCCAACTCACCCAACCCCATGGAAAAATAATTCCTCCCAGTAGACATTCACCCTCCCATCAAGTTTCCATTCTGGTTCTGTGATCTCCTTGCACTTCCAATAAAGCAACAGCTTTTTAAAGAAGAAGCAGATGGTCTTGAGGGGTGGGTCTCAGGCCTATGTCTGCCACTTTGCTGCTTGGTATCATCTCCAATTCTCTGGGGCTTTGATCGGGTTCAGAAAGTTGATTGCTTAAAACAACTTGCTTTTTGGAAACTAAGGAAAATAATTTTTAAAGCTCAATATAATCAGTTATGGACAAATCAGAGACTTTGCTTGTATTTACCGTTTGTTGCAAACTTTTTCTATCTACAGCCCAGGAGTGCTCACTGGACGATGACAGCATTCTAATCCCAGTTGTAGTTGGTGCCGGGCTTGCAGGCTTGATTCTCATTATAGTGGTTGCTTACATAATTGGCAGAAGAAAAAGCTATGCTGGATATCAGACCTTGTAAACGGAATCACTGTTTACAGTATGATGAAGCAAGTGCAAGTTCCAAAATTAAACATCATTCAATTAAAGTGTCTTAGCTGCGATCCAGAACCTGGGGGTGTGGGGTGGGGGTGGGGAATGGGAATTGAAACAAACTGCAGCAACAAAAACAACAATAATAAAAAAAAAAGAGCAAAATAAAATGCATGGTCATGTGGCTTTCCTTTCCCAACTAAGAAGTAAACTCATTAGGTCTCCATTTTTCAATCAAAAAAAAAAAAAGAAAGAAAGAAAAAAGAGAGAAAGAACAAAGATATTCCTAATCAAATAGATTAAAGAGCCCATTTTTGGCCTCTTGTTACTATTGGAGCTTTATACTTCTATAACTAGAGTAAGGAAAATGTTTAATAATGAAAGGAATTACCTACACATGGCAAGCTGGGGCATTTTGTCCCCTTCCCTTCTCCACTGAAATTTGTACTTGCTTCTTCTGTATTTTTACGATGATCTGTTTGGAAGATGAACTTCACGCAGCCTTTGCTAAGTCTGTTCATCTTGATCTTGGAAATTACTCACAAATGGATTTGTCCAGTGCTGAACAATATCGCGGTCTTAACATTGGCTGCCCGCTTCCCTTTATAGAATTTTGTGGTGGTTGTAAAAACCAGAGTTATAGGAAGATTTCCTTTTTTCTTATTCCCACTTCCCCTCCTACTTCTCCCTTTATTACTGTGGCTTCACTTAGGTTTTAAACAAACAATTGGATAGCATTGAAAGCACAGGATTATAACTGAGTTTTTTCAGACTCATTTCCAAGTCCTTAAACTCATGTGCTTTTTGTCTTAGTACTTATTACCGCACTCTCTGTAGACTGACTACTTTTATCTGCAATCATAAAACTAATGCAAAGTGGGATTTTTTTTTGGGGGGGAGGACTATTGTAGTATCCTTGCTGGTATTGATTGGGTTGAAAAAGGGAATACCCATTTGATTAACTAACTTGGCATCTGGATGATGAAGTGCACTTACCTTTTATTCCTGTTGAATAGTGTCCTGTGGGGGATCTGAATGGAGCAGTACCCATCCCAAAAGATGCTCTCATCTCTGTTTCTAAACCAGCGTGACTTGCTGCCTGACTGCCTCCCCCACTCCTAATATTGAAATGGTTCTATGCTAATCAGAACTTGCATTGTGGGTATTTCTGATGGCAGGGCCCCTCCGTCTATTTTGTGCTCATTTGTGGGCCTTGTGGTGAGTTGCGCCAGTTATCCATCCATGGGCAGCACCTAATATTTATGAAAAATGATTTGGGGTAGAGCAAAACCTTGGGGCTTCATGAGTGGGCAGGGAGCATCTTATTTCCTTGTATTTTTTGAGGGCGAAGGGAAAGGGAGGGAGATATTCTGATGATGATAAACTATTATAATGAAAATTTTTATTTTTTGCAATCAAATTGTTATAAATGATATGATTGGCTACTTAAATGTCACAAATCTTGACTGCACTATCTAAATATCTCTCTATATATACAGATATCTATATCTCTATATACATGTATATATATGCAGTCAAGATTTGTGTATACATGTGTATATATAGATGTGTGTATATTTATGTGCACATACACACACACATACATACATACACACACACAGAAAGTGTCCCAAAAGTCACTGCAGTTTTAAGTAGCTGAAAACAGGCCAAAGACTTTTGGGACTTTCTGTCTATGGAGAGAGGGAGTGGGAAGAAACTGAGAGATTTTGAGATTGCGAAATAGATGGAGAGAGGATTGGGAGAGAGAATGAGAAAGATGGAGATGAAGAGCTTTCTCAGGTGCATAGTAGGCCATGCATGCCCATTCTAGCTCTAACAAGCCCATTGAAGTGATAGTTCCTTTTCTGTACATCTTCGGCCTTTGGTTAATTAGTGCTTTCGCTCAACTGGTACAGAATTGGCTTGGTACTTAGTTGAGGGCCGTACGGAGCCACGGAATCGTGGTATTCAAACGTTTCCTAAAGATGAATTATAATCTATGTAGCAAAGGTTGTAGATTACTGCTTTCATCAATGTTGAGCCTTAAAAGAAATTTGGGAAGTCTATCGAGAGGCCAGATAACGCAGAAAAGGCTTTAGGCCTTTGTTTCCAAACCAAAGCTTTTATAAATTGGAAGCACAAGAACAAGGCATGGCTCTCAACGCAGTTGAACCAAGATTTCGATCTCCAGATTATATATCTGCCTTGGCTCTTAAAAATACCTCTAATTACCACTGTTCTGTAGAAGGGCTGACTTGCAATTTCATTGACTCTCTTCTTTGGTTTCTCTATAGTTATCGGCTGTTATTTTGTGTAGCTGTTGCACCTTGTGTAGATCTCTTTCATACCAAAGGGTTGAACTAAATCCCAAATTTGAAGATAGGAAATACCTTCATGGTTACTTACCAGTAGTTAAAAGAGAGTTTATGAGAAGAAAAACAGATCTATATATTTTCTCATGTGTTTCTGCTTAAAATGGCTTGAACCACTGTCAGTTTAACTCACATATTGCTTTGAAAAAAATAAAACTTTTTTCTTTGTTAAAGAAACTTGGCCACATTAAAAAAAATGGTCTAAGCCAAGATTTCTCACATGTGTAATTTTCTTTTTTTTTCTTTTTCCTGGGAATTTTTGTCATTTTATTTCTAAATGAGATATTTGGACTCTCTCTGAGTAGAAATTAGATTAAATTATTCTCTCTCTAGCCCCCATCTTCCCATCCCTCTTTTGTGCTTACATCATATTATAGTGAATTAACAGGTGAAGGGAATTTCAACGTTTCTTATACCAATGGATAAAGTTACAGAGCAGGGAGAGTTTGTTGGTGGTGAAGTAGGTATCGTGGGGTGAGGGGTACTCTGGCAGTGAGTAGGCTTCTTGGCATTGAATTTTTTTGGAAGTTAGGAAGACACAGTATGGTGCAATGGAAATACTGTTTGGTTTAGAGTCAAAGGAACCGAGTTCAAATCTTGGCTGTGTCATTTCCTAGCTGTGTGCAAGTCACACTCTGGGCTTCAGTTGGACTAGATGGCCTCAAAGGTTCCTTTCAATTCCAAACCTATGATCCCAGATCTCTGAGCCTGTGATCTTGTGAACCTTAGAAAATCTGGGTGGTGCTGGTATTGTTCTGCAATTCTTTATCCCACTACTTAGGTTTCTGAAAAGCCAAAGGCTCTTTCAAGGAAGGGTTAGTTGTATTGGTTGACAACTGTATCTAGAGCCTGTACATCTATTAGACCAAAGGTAGATCTTCTGAGTTTATAAGAGACTTCTAAGGTTGATCACGGGTCTTTAATTTTGAGGGAGAACCGCTTGTTCAGAAGTTCAGGGTAGATCAGAGCCATGAACATTCTCAAGTAGTCTTCCTTTCTGTTTTACTTCTGTAATTGTAATTCACTTCTCAGTTCTTTTTAAAATAATGAAACCTTCTAATTTTGAGATTGGAAAATTACTATCTCAAGTTATCATTTGCTCACTGGAGACACTTTCTCAATAACCCACTTGATTGAATTTTTTCCATTTTGCTATAACCACGCCTTTTGGGAAGAGTTGATCGTTGTGACTCCTGATTATACCAACCAGCTGTTTGACTTTGTATAAATCACTTGCCCCTCTCAAATCCTCAATTTTCCCTTCTGCAGAATGAGAGACTGGACTAGATAATGGTAAATGATCTTTTTTTTTTATTCCCTTTCAAGCTCTGAGTCTTTGATTTTCTTTTCACTTTGTGGGATGCTTAATTTTCATCCAAGTATGAGCCACCCAAGGGGTGGCTAGGTGGCACAGTGAGGAGCATCGTCTTCCTGAGTTCAAATCTGGCCTCAAATATTTACTGGCTGGCCAAGTCCCTTAATTCTGTTTGCCTCAGTTTCCTCATCTCTAAAATGAGCTGGAGAAGGAAATGGCAAACCCTCCAATAACTTTGCCAAAAAAACAAACAAACCCTAAATGATGTAACAAAGAGTTGAACGTGACTGAAACAAATGGCTTACTATAAACCAAACACTTAAGCATCCTACTCCTAACTAAGTTAAATTATATAATGACTCACTCTTTGTCTTCGAATGTAATACAACAGGAAAAGGCCGAATCTCCAATCTCTTACTGTTTTATGATAGATTATTCCAATATTTCATCACTTCATCTTTCTCCAAGACGGCCATTTTTTCACACCATTCATTAATAAAATACAATTTTCTTCTTAGGTACCAGGATAGAACTGAGCGGGTATTGGTTATTTTTTTCCAGTTGAAGAAATAGGACAAATGTCTTGAGAAAGGTTGATAATGTTGATACTTGAAGCTATCATACCAAAATGTAATACTTAATGCTAGTTTCTCAAGGAGAGCCCGGTATCACAGATGGGCATACAGTTGGTTTCTGGGGATTTGGGACTTTGTAACAAATTCAGAACAGAACGGTCCCTTCTTCCTAGTCGAATAACAGACATGTTCCATTCACAGCAATCATGTTGAAATTTGATTCAAAATATTCTTTAATGCTCTATCATTTTAGGAATAACAGTTTCAAGATTCTAGTTAAAACTTGTCCTTAAATCTCAGCTGCAAAGATCCTCCTCTGCCTTGCCCATTTATTCTCTTGGGCCTTTTCTAATAACATTTTATTCAATTTTGTCCTTAACTTTGCCTTTTGGAAATGGAGAAATCTGTACTGATTTTCTGATTTTTAAATTAATCCCCAAATAAAATTTTTTGTCTTTTCAGCATTAGGTGATATTAAGCGCTCACCAAGTGGTGGGTCATCAAGACACATTCAGAATGAAATTAGCCTTGATTTAGATGGTGATTTTGTTAAAATAATAGCCTTTCCATTGCTCCTAGAACTGCAAACGTCAATTTGAATTATGTTTGATAAAATATTTGGTTCTAATGAAGTATTTTCACCCAAGTCAAGAGCTACTCAAACTTAGTTTTTTCTTCTAGTTGAGACCACTTGAAGTAGGCCATAAAGTTCTTTCTTGATGCTTTGGGGCCTGAATTGCTTTTTGATCTACCTTGCTCATTTATGGCTTTTGATGAAAACCAATTTGGTAATATTTGTTCAATTAGTTGCCATTATGTGTAAAAGATCTAATTTTGGAGGGAAACTAATAGGAGCCAGATTTCAGTTCATCACCTGATTTTGCCAACAAAGCAAAAGAATTCACTTTGTGCCACAGTTCAGGTCTGGTGCTTTATGACGGGAGAGCAAGAGAGATGGTAACAAGCAGCTGAGTGAGAATTTGGATAAGGGAAGGAGTGGAGAAATGGTGTTCTTTGATCTGGTATCCTTAGTTTATTTGGACATAAACGAGAAGGAAGGCAGTCTTCAAGTTCATGCACTTGATTTCTAAGAACGAAGTAGATGATGCTTTAACTCAACCCAGTGTCTAGTTTTATTCACAATTCTAACAGACTTTGTTATTTGATTTCCAGGATGAGAGCAGATTCGAAGTGGGTGAAAGGGTTGTTAGAAACAAACTGAAGGCAGGGAAAACTGACTGTTGACAACCTAATAGGAAAGGAGGCAGGAACAGTCCTCTAGACCTCAGTGGAACCTACAGGTTCCTCCATCGTATCCTACAACTCAGGATAGTGTTGATGTTCTCACTAACAGATCGCCTCTCCCCAAATTGTCACCTTCAGTTTTCCCTTTAATAAGATAGGGAAGAGTATAAATGCATTATAGAAAGTTTTCAATCCAAAATGACTGAATTTTTTAGAAAAATAGATATGTTGCTTAAAAGGCTACTTTTCACTTAGATATCTGGAAGAATTCACTTATGTTGAAACCTTTCATTCTAGAATGAGATTGGGTAAATGAGATACAGTTGATCTGAAAAATGAGCCCAAGAACAGATGATAAAAGCTAATAATAAAAGTATCTATAATCAATCAAAGATCTATAACAAGAAAGAGGCAGGAAGGGAACTAAGACCACAGAATTTTGGACAAGTGACCAGTATGGTAGTGGTTGTCTGTTGTGAACCAAAAAAAAAGTGGGGGCAGAGCAGGGACCCATATTTCAACTGGTTTAAAAGAACTGGGAGCACAACCCCCCAAAACAAAGACAGCAATAAAACCTATTTTTAAAATTAAAGTTTTGAAACTTAAATTAAAATTAAAGGATTAATTAAATTAAAATTAAAACAATTGAGTATTCTGACATGATTTGACCACTTTTCATTCGATCTTGATTTTGATTGGTTTTCAGTTATTTTTTTCTCTCCAATTTGCCCTTTTTCTACATTTAGCAGAAGAATGCCATGCAGATGAAGACTACTTCGCTGTACCCATAGCAGTGGGAGCGTCTTTGGGAGGATTAGTTATCCTGGTGCTCTTGGCTTATAGTATTGGTCAGAAACATCAGGTTACCAGATATGAGCGGTTTTAGCACCTGAATTGACCCTGGCCCAATATAGTGGCATGCTTGCCACATAATCAAAAGAAAATGTTTTCTTAACGTGATTATTAGTTTCAGCTGTTTTTAGGGAGAAATAATAGACCCAGTATTTTAAAAGGGAATCTTTTTAATGAAAGCTGTACTATTTCTAAAACTGTGAATCAGAATTGTGCTCTCACTGGCCCTTAGCAACTTAAGTTTGACAGCTTGTCTACATTCAGTGCTGAAAAGAACACTTGTGTGATGTTAGCCAATCTTTGATCAGAAGTTCAAGTGCCTTAAACTATTATGACTGTGGTCACGATTTGAATAAAATATGTACGTGTGTGTAAATGACATGATGGACTTGTTTCTCTGCCGGTATTTTCATGTATTGATGTCCGAGTTCTTATGATTAAAGCTTTGTTGCCATGCCTTCTGTATATTGTTCATTACAATAAATATTGATGATGTAGCCCAAGTGCCCATAGGATATGATTCCCCTTTGATTTTCCATTGAGTAAATAAGAGATGGTGGTCCTAAGACCAGCTGGCATTCATAGAAACACAGGACCGTTATGCTGGCTGCCTTTCTTTAACAAAGGCAGCTGTGGGCAAGTGGGGATGGAGGGATCCTGCTTTTTTGTTTTTTTTTTACTAGTTATGTGACCTCTGGAAGTCTCTTAATTGCTTTGATAATAATAATTGCTTTGAGCCTCTTTTCCCCTCTAAAAATGAGGGGAGTTGAACCACTCTCTGCCTCAACTGAAATATATGGGTTTTGGAAACCTCAGGACCTTAAAGAAATGTCAACAAGAAGATACTCTGGATGAAACTAGCTTTACTATCTTGCCCAGGCAAAATCCCACCCAGGAGGTCCAGCAGAACATGAGAAGGGCCTCTCTTAATAAGCTGGCTTCTCTAGGACACCCTCATTCACCCTTTTCTGTCCTATAAACTGGCAGCACACAAACACATTTTAGCAATAGTGGGTTTCTTCCTTGGAGTTTTTGCCTTGGCTTGGTCAGTGCTGGTAGGCAAATTTAAGGCAGGCAATAGGGCCCACCAGCTACTATTTAGCCGACAACTGGAGTTCTGTATTCAATTGGGGCTGGAGGATGGTGGAAGGCCTTGGGTCCACATTGTATAAGTATCAGATGAAGGAACTGGAAAGCTTTAGCCTACAGAAGTGTCAAGAACTGGCTTTGAGAATTTGAAAGGCCATCATGGGCAAGGGGGAATAGGTTTGCTGCTTGGAGCAGGGAGGGGAAGCTGCAAAGAGTGAAAATTAGACTCCGTGTCAGGGAAGACTTCCTAATAGGGTTGTCCAAAAATAGAATGGGTTGTCTTGGAGAGGCTTGGGGGATGTAGTGGACTGGTCAGGTAGTTAGTTGGAAGGATTGCCTGAGATGGCTATGGAAGTCTCTTCTAGCCCTCATGTCATGTGATAATTGTATTTCTTTCCATTTACTTGGGTGATCTCTAAGCGATTCTCTTGTTCTCTTTGGGTACCAAGCAGCTTTTGAAAGAAGAGCCTCTCCATGCTGTCCCCAAACCCAGCTACCATCCTCTAGCTGCTTAAAGATACGAGATATAGACAGGTGGGGTGGAGCCCAGCTCCTGTTGCTAAAAATGGGCTGGGAAACGTCCTTTACTCCCTAAGTATCCTTCCCTGAATACAAGAGGCAGCACAGTGTTATGAGCCCGTTGAATTAGGGAGCAGCCCTGGAAATTCAGCCCACTGTACAGCTTGACCTCTCTCCTTCCAGCCTTGACTTCTTCTGTAAAAAGAAGGGGGCCAGGCTTGGACTGGATGAATTTTCTCTTTTGAGGAGAGTAAATGTATGACAAGCAACAGTTTATTGAGTTGGGAAGAGACAACCTGAAAGTTGGTTTACCATTTTATTATTATTTTAATTCAGTTAGTGGCAAGATACTGAGCTGTTTTCAGAATGTAGCAGATATTTTGACCTTTTGTCTGTTTGTTTAGTTTTCTGGCAGATATTAGCAGTGAAGAATTTTTTAGCATTTTACTAATTGGTTGTTGGTTCAGCATCTCATTTGGTTTTCCTCAGTGACGGGCAGGCAGTGCTCTAATTCCTTTTAATAATTTATTAAGATTCACACTGCAAGCCAGAGTCCCTTAGCAGCTGCCTTTCTAATTAAAATGCAGGTGTGGTCTATGAGTTTAAAATAGTAAGGAGCAGGGGGAAAATGACAAGTTTATTGCCTGAATATAAACCACCTTATTCGTCCCTGGTTTTTTTTTTCCTTAGTTATATTATTGGTATTTGGGTGAAATTCAGTTCAATTCAACAAACATTTATCTTTTAAAAAATTTTAGCAAAGGAAATCTATTATATTGAAATATAGTTATCAAGTTTAAAAAAACCCAAGTTCACAGATGCCGTGTTAACGACTCTTGGCCTAGGGCCGAAGTCTCTGCCAGGGACCTCAGGGGCCATCTGGTCCAGCCTTCTGATGAATGAGATGGAGCAACAGAGGTTATTCAATCTCCCTCCCAAACCTCCCATATATCCTCTGTGACATGGCAGCTTAGGACTCTAATGTTCCTCAACAAGCAATTAGTAAAATGTCATCTCAGTGCTGGGCCCTAGTCAGAATTGCAAAAGTTAAGACGGGGGAGCAGAGAAGAGGACTTGCAAAAAGGCCTTTTGAGGCTTTGTATCAGGGCAGATTTCCTCACCGTTGTGGCTGTCTGAAAGTAGAATGGGCTGCCAGATTGTCCGACCACACTTGGCCAGTATTGGGGGAGCATGGGGGCCAGAGGGGACGATTACAGTTGAAAATCACTCAAAGAAGATGACCCACTAGTTTCACCCTTTACGTGATAAAATCAGGCCCATTGTTTTTTCCTGCCGGTGTAGTAGTTACTACAAAGTGCTACGGTGTCTGGTAGCCCTTTGTAATAATAGCACCCTGGGGCCCACTTGGAACACTACCGGCCTTGTCTCTCATAGGTCATTGCCTTCCCATGATGCCTTTTAGGTACTTTTTTGGGCTTGGTTCATGAAGAACATACAGCATGCCAAAGACTTTTATTACAGAAAGTATCTACGTACCCTGTGATACTTAGCAGGTGCTCACTACACATCCGGTCTGTGCCCGGTATTAGCCATGCCAAAACAAAAAGCATCCCATAGCCCTCAAGGATTTAAACTCAAAATAGCTAGATTAGAATAATCATCACCTTTTATGGCTTGCAAATTACACACATTACCTCACAGCACTGAGAGGTAGGCACTATTGTTATCCCTCTTTTACAGATAAGGAAACTGATGCACAGGGAGGTTAAGTAATTTATCCAAGGTCACACAGCTCTTATATTTCTAAGTTCCAAAACTCAGACCTTCCTGATTCCAAGTTTAGCACGCTGTCCACTATACCAAAGTGCTTTATAAGAAAGGAAGAAAATAGGAAGGTCTCAGTTTTAGCTGATAGGAATTAAGGCAGACTTCACGGAAGAGGTATCTCCTGGGCTAGGCCTTGAAGAAAAAAAGATTTCAGCATCTGACGATGGGGAGAAGGTATGAGATAGAACAGGACAAATTCAAGATAATGACTGGTAGTCATGGAACTCTAGATCTAGAGTGTTAACGGGTCTCAGAGGCCTAGTCTCATGTTCACAGATGAGGAAAATGAGACACAGAGAAGGTGGTTAAGTGACTTACTTGGGATCACACAGCTGGAGATTGTCTGAGGCAGGATTTGAACTCGGACCTCCCTGACTCCAAATCTGTGCTAACTCCATCACATCACCCTGCTGAGTTTGGCTCAAACATAAAATGCAAGAAAGGAAGTAGCATAAAATAAGTCTCGGAAGGCAAAATCGTGCCAGATGTGGAGGGTCTTCAGTGCCCCATTGAGGAGTGTGAAATCGGCCAAGTTAACAATTCAATATGGCTGGTTACAGCCAGCCAGTAGCCATCCACCTGGTCAAAACTGGTCAGAGTGTCAATCTTGTATGAATAAACCTGTTGTGTCTTTTCCAAGTTACTCTTTTACAGGGACTCCTTTTTGTTTTAAACCCTTGTGTTGCACCTGTGTTGTATTTTGGTGGGAGGCCATGGTGGGTAAAGAAATGGAGTGTAGGTGATGAGTCTGTTCCCCATTGTCTATGGGAGAAAACGGGCACTGGCCAGCAGTGAGCTGAGCAAAGCTTTTGTTTGCACATCCACTTGAATGGTCCTTTCCTCCTAATGGAGATTTGGCTTTAGTGGAGCTGGTTGGGTTGTGTGCTTCTGGGTTTGGTTGGTCTTGGGGGAGCGGGGCAAGAAGGGATGAATATGGGAGATGGGGACAGAAGCCACCATTTTGGAGATTAGGATTCTGTTTATTTGTTTCTTTGTTCGTTTGTTTTGTACGAGCCAATGAAAGAGCAGATTTGAGGAAAAGGGAAAAGGGCCAAGGTTGTTAAAGATTAATCTGGGGTGTATTTGCTCCTGGCTTAATTGCTCGAATCCTTAGGTTCTTTACTAATATCCTTTCCCTGCTTTCTGTTTGTTCTTTTTCAACAGCCCAAGAATGCTTTGCTGACTCTGACCTGAACTTTCTTATCCCAATCGCAGTGGGTGTGGCCCTTGGCTTCCTTATAATTCTTATCTTTATCTCCTATATAATTGGAAGAAGGAAAAGTCACACTGGCTATCAGTCTGTGTAATCACTTCATCCTTCATTGGCTTTCATTCTAACCAACCAAAGTAATGTGTTTGCTACGTGATGGTGCCATAGTTGTTATTTGTTTAGTCAAAATTTCTTCCCTACCGTGAGCTTACTAACCAGCTTTACTATGAGCGAGCCTTGTCCAAAAACAGATTTTTCTTTCCTTCCGAGCCGGAAAGTAATTACCGAAGGAAAGATTTACTCCTTTAAAGCATTGTCTCTTATGGATCTTGTGGATGGATGTATTCTCCAGTATCGCAGAGCCCAAACCATCCATGCATGCCTCTTGTCCGGGTCCCTCGGCCAATCCAAAGAGAGTCCACCCAACGTGCTGAGAGCCTCGTGGCTCTCGACATGAGGCAATGCTAGCACTTATCCCTCGTTCTTGCTGGATACTCAGCCCACCTCCTTTTCCAATCCTCCATCTCATTCATTTTCTCTTTTACACAGCTTTGTGCATGTAATTCATCGTCCACAATGTGCCGTGGCCCATTTATACCCACTCTGTGTCTGTCTCTCCATTCCCTTTTGGTTGACCCTCAATTCTGATTCCTTGGAAATTGATTGATGACACGCTTTACTATCATAGCACATCGGTATTAAGAAGATGGGGTTTCATTTCAGGGAGAAGCTTGGAGTCATTGAAAGCTGGCACAATTTCCCAAATTTGATCCAAGGGCTTAAATGCAGATTTAAGCTCTTAAGTCAGCCAATTTCTCAACAGGCCTTTTTTTTTTTAATTGAAGTTTTTTTTTATTTCCAAAACACATGCAAGGATAATTTTTCAACACTGCCCCTTGAAAAACCTTGGGTTCCCCTTCAACAGGCCTTTTATTAAGCACTTGCTATATGCCAGGCAATGGTGCTAGGCTAGTTACGCAAAGAAAGGCAAACAAATCAGTCATTGAGTTCAACCTTTTCATTTTACCAATGGGGATACTTAAACCCACAGAAAGGAAATGAGACAGTATGGGATGGTATAAGGAGGACTAGATTTGGAGTTAAAGGAAGTGGGTTCAAATCCCACCTCATATGCTTACTAGTCCTGTGTATTTGAAACAATCATTTCGCTTTGCTAAGTTTCAGTTTCCCTATGTGTAAAATGTGGGGGCTGTATCTGAGGATCCCTTGAAGTGAACGTTTCACGGTTCTACAGAAATCTTGCTACTTTTTCCAATACACTTCAACATCCTCCTCTCCACAATGAGCAGAAATGCTCTGATTGAATGAAGTTACTGCAGAAAGAGATGAAATCTTCTCAATTTCTCTGATTTTAGACTTTAAATTTAGTTTGTGACATTGATTCCCTCCATACCCCCAAGAAGATCATTGTTATTTTTCCATTAATGGAACCTTGACAAGTATATTATGATTGATCACAAAAGCCTGGCTATTTTCTTTCTTACTATGATCTGCTAGCTGTTTATTATTATTATTTTTCAATACACATTACACTGATTTATGATTACCTTCTCTAAAAAGGACAATTGTGCCCTATTGAATATAGAATAAATTGATTATCTCACATTTTGAACAAGGTTTATTCCTTGAATGGCCTTTGTGAGTTTTGTAAGTGTTATGTTTTATAAGGAGGCAGCCCGTTTCCCTGGAATCCTGACTCACTCAGAAAGCTAAGTCCCCTTCTCTCGATTTATATGTGTGTTTATGATTCTTTATGATCAGACAGTTGTTTCCTTGAGGACTTTTGTGTTTGTTTGCATGAGTTTGGGTTTCTTTTTTTCTAAGCAGCTAGTGCTAATTCCAGGGATGACATGTAGTCTAGACTGTCCTCATTCAGGATTTGGATGCCCCGGAAATTTGTTTCACTTGCTAGATAGCCCTACAGCAACCCCATTGGCTCCAGCCTTGGGGGTAAGGTACTCCTAGCCTCATATTTGCTTTCCCGATGGAGCTTACATTATCCTTATGTGTCCCTTGCCTTAATCATCACGATGGGCCTGTGATCTCACCTCTGCTATTATATAGGACATACCCCTTTAACTTCTTGCAATGTGCAGCTCTTGTCCATATCTTCCCATAAATCCCCAACCACATGCATATTTGTAGAGCTTTGGATGCTTTTTTCGGCATACTCTCCATTCTAGTGGCAAGGTTTCATTTCCCACTTCCAAGCTTTTGCATCTGCTGTCTCCCATGTCTAAAATGCACTCCTTCCTCACCTTTTACCTCTTGGAATCCCAAGCTTCCTCCTGAGCACAACTCAGGTGCCACCTGAGGCCTTTCCTGATGCCCCCCCAGTTATTAGTATTCTCCTCTTCCTAAAATTACTTTGTATATACTTCGTATTTATCTCTGTCCATGTTTATCTCTTCCCAGTAGAATGTACGCTCCTTGGGGGCAGGGGCTGCTTTTTTTTTTTCTTTTCTGGTCTTTGTATCTCCAGTGCTTAAAATAGTACCTGGCACACTGTAGGTGCTTAATAAATGTTGAATTGAATTACACCACATTGGGTTGTTTCATCTCTCTGGGCCTCAGTTTCCCATTCCAAAAATGATGGAGTTGGACTGCATGACCTTCAAAGGACCCTTTCAGGTCTAAATTAGTGGTAGCAAAACTGCTTTGCGAGTCTAACAGTAACACAAAGAGGGTGTTTGTTTTCACCACGTTACCTCTCTGGGGGGGTAATCTGGGACCAAAAAAAGCCTCAGAGATGACTCCATTGGGTTTTCTCTTGGTTTAAAGACAGAATTTAACATCACCTTTTATTTAAGTCCAAAGCTACGTCTCAGCATGATACATCCGGTCACCTTTTGGCTTCCACCATTAATCAGTTCTAAAAACCTCTGTCAACTATTGAGGTCATAAGATGATTTCTTCCCCTGCTAAAAATCAGAGTTTCCCAGACATCTCTCTCTGCTCCTTTGCTTGGTTTATGACCTTTAAAGGCCTCCTTCCCCATTTAGGGCAGAACATTAGCTTATTTAATTCTATCTCCTTTAGAGCACTCTAGCTATGGCTTAGCGATTTCAGCATCCGTCTTGCCGGTGTATGGACATAAAGAAATTTTCCCTTCCTTTGGAAGCCTCCTTTTGAAAATGTTCACGATTCTAAGAGTTTGGTTCAACATGATAACACCATTTCAGCAAATATATGTGACACGGATGACCTAGAAACAAGATAAATCAAATCTTCTTTTGACCTTGATAAAACTTTAATTTAAAAAATGTTTTTGGATGCTGGGTATTTTTATATTTGTATTTTTTTACAGTATTTATATATTTGTTTTCCTTTTCGAATGGGAGGGAAAGAATTTAAAAGTCAAAATTTTAAAAATGAACGTTATATTTCTTTTTTGAAAAATGTATTGATGCTTTTTAAAAGTTATATTGATATCTTGGGGTTTTTTTATAGCACACTGGTTTCTAGATAGACTTTCCTATCCTCCCCCCACCAAATCCAGTGTCTCTTGTAACTAACCGTTGTTTTTGACTAGAAATGATTTTAATTTCATCATCTGAAAATTGTTCATATCCTTTGACCATTTATCCATTGGAGAGTGGCTTGAATTCTTATAAATATGAGACAATTCTCTATATATTTTAGAAATGAGGCCTTTATCAGAACCCTTAAATGTAAAAATGATTTCCCAATTTATTGCTTCCCTTCTAATCTTGTCTGCATTGGTTTTGTTTGTACAAAAACTTTTTAACTTAATATAGTCAAAGTTATCTATCTGGTGTTCAATTAAGAGTTCCAATTCTTCTTTGGACATAAATTTATTCCATCTCCACAGGTCTGAGAGGTAAACTATCCTATGTTCCTCTAATTTGCTTATAATACCACCCTTTATATCTAAGTCATGAACCCATTTAGATCTTATCTTGGTATGTGGTGTTAGATGTGGGTCCAGCCCTAATTTCTTCCACACTAGTGTCCAATTTTCCCAGCAGTTTTTGCTGAATAGAGAGTATTTATCCCAAAAGCTGGGGTCTTTGGGTTTATCAAACACTAGATTGTTAAGGTGAATGCCTAGGTTGTCCTGATAACCTATCCTGTGCCACTGATCGACTGCTCTATTTCTTAGCCAGTACCAAACGGTTTTGATGACTGCTGCTTTATAATATAGTTTTAGATCTGGTACAGCAAGGCCACCTTCATCTGCCTTTTTTTTTCATTAATTCCCTTGAAATTCTTGACCTTTTGTTCTTCCAAATGAACTTTGCTCCTATTTTTTTTTTTAGATCTGTAAGATAATTTCTTGGGAGTTTGATGGATATGGCACTAAATAAGTAGATTAGTTTGGGTAGGATTGTCATTTTTATTATATTCGCTCAGCCTACCCATGAGCACTTGATGTTTTTCCAGCTGATTAGGTCTGACTAGACTGATGGGTTTCAGCCTTCATGGATGCCCACAAATGGCATTGTTTCAATTTGTTCTGTCCTGAGATAAGCTTCGGGGAGAAATGAAGGGGGTTCATTTTATTGTAGTTGTAATCCTACCACAAAATCTTTATATACAAAGGCATACATGTCACATTAAGTAATGAGGTTATCCAAATCACTAATTATTTACATATATAGAGAATATTTACATATATAGAGAAGAAGAAATTTCGGCTGGAAGTCCATTCATGGTTTTTACATTTTGGAGTGTCACTAAAGATGAAAGAGTTTGTATTCTTATAGAACAGCAACATTTCATTCTAGAAAGCCACATGAAATTATAAGAGACTTGAATAGCTTTTAGATTAAAAGAAAAAAAGAAAAAGAAAGGAAGGGTCCATTGCACCCAACTGGGACTCAGTGGAACTTTTTCTGCCCTAGATTGTAGTCACCTACATATCACACTGCCTAGCCCAAACCCTGAGCTGCCATATTCTCACCCAACTTGAAGTTCCTGCCTGGCTTCTTTTAAGAGTTCAGAGGATACTTTGCAGGGTTGGGGCTGCTTAAGAAGCCAACATCAAACAAGCACTCTAAGGTTACTATAGCATGGGGTGATTAATAATATGGTCCTCTGACTTGGAGAAAGGTTATATATTTTTTTAATTATTGACTGATGATGTGCACATGGTTTTTTAAAAATAAGTTTACTTTGATGTTTGGAGTTTTCTCAGTATTGTAGTGGTGAGTTAAGTGCTAATATTGTTTTTAAGTTTCTGTATTTAGAAATCTGGGGGTACCCCATAGTCAAAGGACATGAATCAAAAAGTTCTCAAAGGAAAAATTGTAAACTATGAACAACATTTGAAAAATTGCCCCAAATCACTAATAATAAATGAAATGCAAATGAAAACAACGGAGATTTTACCCCTTGCCCTGAAAATTGTCAAGGATGACAGAAGATGGAAATGGTCGATGTTGGAAGGCCTGCTGGAAAACATACATTGTTGGTAGAGTTGATGGAGTTGTGAAGAAAGCAAATTGGAATTATGCTTTAAAAAAAGACTACAATGTCTATACTCTGTGACCCAGAGATGCCATTGGTAGACCAAGAAGCTCAGAGACAGAAAGAAAGGCCCCCTATGCTCGAAAATATTCATAGCACCACTTTTTTTTCTGGTAGCAGACACCAGGAAACTAAAGTATCCTTTGGTTAGGAGATACCTTTGTTTGGTTAGGGATGGGGAAAAAAAACTGTAGTATTGCATGGTATATAGTAAGCACTTAATAAAATGTTTGTTGCCTAACATGAATGTAATTACCAGGAAGAATTCAGAGAAATATGAGAAAACTTACCTAACTGAAGTAAAAAGAAATGAGCCGTATCTGGAAAACCATAGTCTCAATGGAAAGACTTTTTAAAAATTGAGTACTGTGTAATTATAATATGCAAGTGTGATTCTGGGAAGAAATTGAGAAAATTAAAAGATGTGTGTGTATTGTGGTGGGGAGGGATGATCAGTGCAGAATACTATCTGTGTATTGGTTGGATTGCTTACCTGATTTTTTTTTATGCTTTCTTACTGGACTAGCTTGATAGGCAGAGGGGGGGGAGAAGGATATCTTCTGAAATAAATATTATATAGAAACAAAATATATCACTTGAAAAAGTTTTATCCCATACTATTTTACTTTTCTAATTACTTGTAAAGGTAGCTTTCATCATTCATTTTTGTAAAATCTTATCAAGCAAAATGTAAATGAAAATTTAAAAAACCTGGGGACATCTTTAACTCTTTTTTTTTGCTTTTGTCTAACTCTGTGTGTGTGTGTGTGTGTGTGTGTGTGTGTGTGTGTATAAGAGTAGTTAGCTTCATTTTGAGCATCCTTGTTTCAAATGTGTAAAAGGAATGGAAGAAATCTTAGTATACATTGTATTTGTGGTAAGAGCTGTATCTTTAAAAAAAATGGCACAGTAGCTAATATCACATGCTTTTTGAAAGAGAGGTGGTGGACTACAGGTGCTGAATGAGGCATGCATTGTAACACATGATAGATGTTAAATTGTTTTGTTTAATCATGCTTCTTTGTTACAGAGAAGACGAGGGTTCCACTGGGGCAGAGCAAGACAGGGATGTCATTGGAAAGTGAGTGATGGGAAAACATTTCTTTTCCTCAAAAGAAAAAGTTCTGAAAAGAAAACTCTACTTATAAGTACCCAGTTCCCCACGTTAAAGCCATGCAGTTCTACACTCATTTTAATAGAAGCATAGATTTAGAGCCAGAAGAAACCTTAGAGATGATGGTGATGTGGTCTATGGAGTGGGCTTTGGCACCAAATGGCAGACACCAAAAGTTCGGTCCTGTGAAGGCTTCCCAATAGCCATTCTCTTTGGCTAAAGTAGATTTATTTAAGGAAGAGGGTACATACAGACAAAATGAAGGGATACAAAAGACACTGGGAATGGTAAATAGGAAATAGAGTGGGAGAGCATATGGAAGACCCAGTTCCTTAGTGGAACTCCCAATTCCCCAATAGAAAGGGAGCAGCCCATGAGTCTGGGGCAAGCCCTTAGCTGGCAGGCTAAATCCTGAAAGGCACTTAACTCCCTAAAAGGGTTAGTTAACTGTAAGTAGGAAAAGTGGAGTTAGGGGAGAGACCCTGTAGCATGGGGGAAGGGGAAAGACACCAGGAGACAGAGTACTGTGGTGGATGACTCAAAGGAGGGCATAAAAAAAGCCATGGGCCATAAGTTGTTTTATAAGGAAAATTTAGCCTCAGGGACTTGATATAACGAGTTTCTGATTGGATTATCTGCAGAGGATAGAACCACAGAACTAAACTGATCTCAATTATCAGCCTCCTGCCTGCCTGCCCCAGGGATCAATTCTTTAGTTTCTCTTGGTCCAAAACACCATTCAGGACCTCATCAGTAGGGTCCACCTCTCTCGTTTTAAAGATGAGGAAACTCAGACTGAGGGACTTGCTGAGGTGCACACAGCTAGCAAATATCAAAGGCAAGATTTGAACCCAGGGCTTCCTGTCTCTACATCTAGCACTCTCTCCCTGCTATAGCATGGTGTCTCTTGTCTATATGTGGTCTCCATATCCCTTTATATTCTTCACACAAACCACCTGTTTTTCTTATAGGTAAGAGCTAAGGTCTTTTTTTTTTTTTAAATAGCAAGACACCTTTTTTAAGAAGTTTGTCATATTTTTAGATCTTAAATCAGAACCATACTGTCTGTCCTTCAGACTATTCTGAACCCAGAATCATTTGTTTTAAAATTTATTTTACTAGGATTATTTAAAAATTATACTGAACTTAATGAACACCAAATAAAATAAATGTTTTCACATAGGAAAAAAGAAAAAGATTTTACGGTGAGCTTTTCTCTTAAAATATATAGCAAATTCAGCATAGAACTTTCAAAGCTGTCATGCTCGCCTATATCCTTCTGAATTTCCTCTTCTTTTCTATGTATTTTTAATTCATAAATGACCCTCTTTTCTTTCTTTTGGCAGTCCTATCACTAATTGCTGTTTCTCTCTCTCCCATCTCTGCTCTTCCACTGGGGGGAAAGGGGAGAAAAAAAACCCTCATTGCTAATGTATGTGGCCAAACATAACTAATCTTCACATGGGCCAAGGCTGAAAATGTCTGTTTTTTGTGTCCCTTGAGTCTATCGTCTAGCTCTCTGTCAGCTAGCAGGTTTCATCATTTATCCTCTGGAAGTATACTTGGTCATCACGTCATCAGTGTCAAATCTTTACAAATCGTTTTTCTTTGCAGCGTTGTTATGGTCAACATTGTTCTCCTGTTTCTGCTAACTACACTCTGCATCAGTTCATACAAGTCTATCCAGGATAGTTGTGGACCATCTAGTGTTGGTGCTTTCGGAAACTAAATGGCCTCCTCCTTAGGCCTCCTGGTCTCCTCCCTATCTTTAAGTGAAGTATATCTGTAGGACTCGGTGCTCCAGCTCCATTGTCCAGAGCCTCCCTCCAAGGTCTGGGGCACTTTTAAGGTGTTCTTGGTACACGCTCACCAATATCTTTGAAGTTCCTGAAGTCACGGTGTCCACACCTTTAGAACAATCCATAAATCCTCAAGCTGTTTTGCTTGCGTAAGAGTTAAACCTCTATGTCTAATTATAGGACTTTTAAAGTGCTTTGAAATATGATATTTATACATACCAAAGAGACAGACAGACTCAAAGAGTCACGGGGATCCAGAGGAAGGAAAGATAGTGTATGTTGGAGAAGGAGGCCAATCATTTTAGGAGATGACCTTTGATATTTTGACAGGCCAGAGGAGGGCAACCCAGACAGAGCAAAGGGGAAGAGATGGGACTGCACAGAATGCACTTCAGGGTTCAAAAGTGGTAGTTTCGTCAAGATGGAGAGTCTGCTAGAGCATGGAGTGAGAGTCCTGAACCACCTAGTTCAAAGTTTGAACCTAGCATGGTACACACTGGGGCGCTCCCAGAGCTTTTATTTTTATTAGAGTAGAGATTTAATCAGATGTTATTTGGGGGTTATCAATCTGGATGGGTTGCAGGGGAGAGATCCTAAAGAAAAAGAGGTCAGTCAGAAAGCTATTGAGCGAGCTGCCTCATCATGAAGGAAAAAGGAGAGAAGTGTAATGGAGTGGCAGGAGAAGGAGGGAAATGGGGGTCTACAAGGGCTACTCTGGTTCTCTCTATAGCGCAGGAGGCTGGAGGGTTGCTTTGTGATTTCATTTGTGTCTCCTGAGCTTCACTAAGGACCGTGGAGGGGGTGGGCCCTTGTTATAAGCAGCAATTTTCTACCCTGAGTTTCTCATTACTTTCCTTTCATTTCTTACATGGATCGGGCCTTTTAATAGCACTAACTACTCACTTTATTATAATGGCTCTTAGTAATCATGTTATCATAAAGGAAGATGGAATAATAAGAGAGACAGGCTTAACCGAAAGCACCACATGATGCCCATCAAATGAGAATGGCTGGGAAAATGCCGTGGGATGCAAATGCACCCAACTATTATCGCATCACAAGAAATGGAACAAAAAGGGCTCCGAGAGAAACGGAGGCTTGGCCACGAGCTATTGCGGTGAAAATACAGAATTCACATACATCCAACCATGCGAATGAGAGGATCACTGGGAAAAAGTGGGACTCTGGGTCATCCGGAGAAGAGATGATAGAAATTGTGTCAAATGCGGGGCTTCTGAGTTCTAAGGCCAGAGTGCCCTCATTCTCTCTCTGCCTCTCTGCCTCTCTGCCTCTGTCTCTCCCTTCCCTGTCTATCCTCACTCTGTGTCTCTCTCCTGTCTGTCTATTCCTCTCCATCCCTCTCTCTACCTCCTTCCCTACCCCCCTTTCTCTCTTTCCATCTCTCTCTTCCTCCCTCTGTATATTTCCTCTTTGTGTTTCTCTCTCCTCCTTCCCTCTCCATCTTCACTGTTTGTCCTTTCTCTTTTCATCCTCTTTCTCTTCTCTGTCCCTCTGCCTCTGTCTCTGTCTCTCTGTCTCTCTGCTTCTCTGTCTCTCTCCTGCCCTCTTTCTCTCCTACACTATCTGTTATTGTTTTTCTGTCTCAGTCTGTCTCTTTCTTTCTCCATAGATTTATCAAGACATCTCTCTCTCCAGAATTGTCTTGTGAGAAGGATAAAAAAATGTCTCTTTCCTTTTCCTTTACATAATTCTACTTGAAGTCTGCTTGTGATTTCAGGTGTGGAGCATCCCTTTTCCCTAATGCAGATTGTAGCCCCTCTACCCGTTAGCTGCTCATCTGTATGAATTGTGGCCAGAAAAATTCATTGCCTTTCACTCAGTCTTTTGGTGATAGGCCTCTCTGAGCTTAGCTAAGGTTTGCACTTAGGCAACACACACACACACACACACACACACACACCGTGGCAAACAGACTCCTGGTGAGTATTTGATTGGATTGGTAGAACTCTAAGTCCACTGCTGTGGGATAGCCTCAGGAGCCTAGGATATGTGCCATAAGGTGCCACCAAGGTAGGACTTCTATGGAGGAGGATATACCATTAAAAGACAGGGAACCCCACTTCCCCAGCAGTGTCCAGGAAAGTTGTTTAACCTAATTAAAAGCCAGATCTTGAGAGTAAAATGTTGGCTGCAGTGGCCCCCTTCCCTCACTCCCATGAACCTACCCAGCCGGCCCCTAAGGAAGCTTCAGTGTTCTCATAAGGGCAGTTATCAGTTGTCCCCAAAACAGGGTTCTTGGGGCTCTCCTAGTGCCAGAGCTGGGGGTAAGACCACATCTAGAAACCTATGAAAAATGAAGAACTTCCATCTGGGACTCCAAGTGGCCTGGCTTTATACCCAAACCATTAGGGAAGGTGGGATTATCATGGCCTGGCCAAAGCAGAGAGGAAAGGCCAGACGCCCATCTCTGGGCTTTGCAAATCTCTTGGTCCTCAATGCTAGGGTCCTCCAAGGCGGGGCCCAAGTTTGTTCTGCATCCAGCAAGCAATTCAGGAGTCCGGGAAGGAATCTGCACCATCGTGTCCTGGAAGGAGGCCTTGGCTGGATCCCGCAGGCCCTCTGGTGAACCTCAGAGGCAATTTCTGCAGTGGTTTGGGGGTGTGGGGGGGAAGCCAGGGTGCTGGAGAGAGGGCTTCGACGCTGGAGGAAAAATGACTCATTTCCCAGAATCTCAGAGGGAAAAGGAAGCTCATCTGGCAAGCCTCAGCTCAGATCCTCCTGCAGGAAGTCTCTCCCATCCATTAGCGCCTTCCCTCAGAGATGACTGCCCACACGCACTGAAGGGGCAGCTGGCACACACTTGCCAGCTGCACCAGGTTTCATCCTTCCTCCCTGTCTCCCCATCACCATGTGAGCTCTTTGAGGGCAGGGGCCATGTTTTCAGCTTTCGTTCAGTTTTTCCCAATGCTTAGCCAAAGTAAGTGCTTAATAAGTGCTGTTGACTGACAGTCCAATTCGTATCCATCATACAGCACTGTACACCATAGCCAATGAGTGGCCTTCCAGCTCTTCCAGTGGGGCTGACCGTTCTCTGACCTCCTGGAGCAAGCCATTCCACTTTCAGACACTTCAAATTGTTATGAAGTTTTGCTTTTCTCTCCCCTCCCTTCTCCTCCCCTCTCCTCCTTTTCTCTCCCCTCCCCTCCTCTTCTCTCCCCTTCTCTCCTCTCTCCTCTTCTTCCCTCCCCTTCTCTCCTCTGTAGTTCAGCTGTACCAGATTTCAAACTGTATTATAAAGTGGTAATGATTAAAACCATCTGATAGTTGTTAAGAAATAGAATGGCAGAACCATGGGATGGATTAGGTCCCCATTCGATGATAGTAAATGGCCATAGTAATCTAGTGAGTGGTAAACCCAAAGATCCAAACTTTTGGAACAAAAACTTACTTTTTGACAAAAACTGTTAGGAAAACTGGAAAACAGTATGGCAAAAACTAGGTGTAGACCAATATCTCACACTGTGTACCAAGATGAGATCAAAATGGGTACATAATTTATAAAAGGTGATACTGTAAGCAAATTAGAAGAGTGTGGAATAGTGTATTTGTCAGATCTATGGATAAGGGAAGGATTTAGGACGATGGAAAATATAGATAGCATTACAAATTATAAAACAGATCATTTTGATTATATAAAATTCAATTTTTTTACATAAAACAAAACTAATACAACAAAAATGAAGAAGAAAGCCCACTGGGAAACAATTTTTACAGTAAATGTCTCTGTTAAGGACTCATTTCTCTCTTTTTTTCATAAAGATTTTTTATTTTCAAAACATATGCATGGATGATTTAACAACATTGACCCTTGCATAGCCTTGTGTTTCAGATTTTCTCCTCCCCTCCCCTAGATGGCAAGCAATTCGCTATGTTAAACATGCTCAAATATATGTTAAATCTATTATGTCTAAACATATTTGTACAATTATCTTGCTGCACAAGAGAAATGAGATAAAAAAAGAAAGAAAATGAGTAAGAAAACAAAATTCAAGCGAACAACAACAAAAAGTGAGAATGCACCTGTCAGATTGGCTAAAATGACAGGAAAAGATAACAATGAATGCTGGAGGGGATGTGGGAAAGCTGGGACACTAATACATTGTTGGTGGAACTGTGAACGGATCCAACCATTCTGGAGAGCAATTTGGAGCTATGCTCAAAAAGTTATCAAACTGTGCATACCCTTTGACCCAGCACTGTTTCTATTGGGCCTATATCCCAAAGAAATCATAAAGGAGGGAAAGAGCCCCACATGTGCAAGAATGTTTGTAGCAGCCCTTTTTGTAGTGGCAAGAAACTGGAAAATGAATGGATGCCCATCAGTTGGAGAATGGCTGAATAAATTATGGTATATGAATGCTCTGTAAGAAACGACCAGCGGGACGATTTCAGAGAGACCTGGAGAGACTTGCATGAACTGATGCTGAGTGAAACGAGCAGAACCAGGAGATTATTATACACGGCAACAATAAGACTATGATGATCTATTCTGACAGACATGGGTCTCTTCAACAATGAGATGATTCAAACCAGTTCCAATTGTTCAGTGAAGAAAGCCATATACACCCAGAGAGAGGGATGTGAAATGTGGACTACAACATAACATTCTCATACTCTTTATTGATGTTTGCTTGCATTGGGTTTCCTTTCTCTGATTTTTTTTTCTTGTAGGTACGATTTTTCTTGCACAACAACTTGTCAAGTATTTTAACATTATTAACATGTAGTGGACTTCCTGCCATGTAGGGGAGGGGAGGGGACTGGGGTAAAATTTGTAATGGAAAGCTTTGTAAAGATCAATGCTGGGGAACTACCCATACATATGTTATGCAAATAAAAAGCTTTAATAAAGAAAAAAGAAAAAGAGTGAGAATGTTATGTTGTGATCCTCATTCAGTTCCCACAGTCCCCTCTCCAGGGGCAGATGGTTCTCTTCACCACACGATCATTGGAACTGGCCTGAATCATGTCATTGTTGGAAAGAGCCACATGCATCAGAATTGATCATCATATAGTCTTGTTGTTGCCGTGAATAATGATCTCCTGGTTCTGCTCATCTCACTCAGCATCAGTTCCTGCAAGTCTCTCCAGGCCTCTCTGAAATCGTCCTGCTGCTCGTTTCTTACAGAGCAATAATATTCCATAACATTCACATACGATTGCTTATTTATAAACGATAAAGGATTGCTTACCATCTCAGGGAGGAGAAAGGAGGGAAGGAAGGAGAGATAGAATTTGGAACTCAAAACTTTTTAAAAGAAAGTTTAGAAATTGTTTTAACATATAATTGGGGAATGTATATATATATACATATGTATGTATATATATATATAGTATATGTATATATATACATATATAGATGGATAGATTCCCACATCTGTAAAGGTAAATGCTTATTGTGATTATTATTCCTTGCAAGGCCTTTCTAAGTGGGTGGCAAATAGAATATCAAAGAAACTGCATCCACCTGGTTTATCTCCTCAGAGGGAGGACTTAGGTGCTATGGTAGGCTGCTCTTAAGAAACAAAACCTGAGTGGAAAACTCAAACTTAAAGCGTGCATTTAGTGTCTACCATATCAAAGGGAAAGTCGAGTTCCCTCTGACGAGTTAATGGACTCAAGCAAGATGCAGAACGAAATCTGCATCCTGGGACATGGCCAATGTGGAGATTTGTTTTGCTTGCTTAGATAGCTTTTTTACGAAGGTTTTCCCCACCCCCCTTATTTTTCCCCTTTCTCCATCAGAGAAGACTCTAAGTGGTGCAGTGGCTAGAGCTCTGGACCTAGAATTAGGAAGACCTGAGTTCAAATGCAACCTCATCTGACCAAGGGCAAGTCACTTGACTTCTGTTTGCCTCAGTTTTCTCATCTGCAAAATGGGGAAATCAATAGCACCTATCTCGAAGGATCAGATGAGTTATTTGTGGAAAGTACTTAGCACATTATCTGGCACTTAGAAAGAGCCATATAAATGTTGGCTGTTATTCTTATTTAGAGAGAGGGGAGGGAAAGTAAATATCTCATTAAACGAAATGAAATAAAATACAAGTTTTCAAAAAGAAAATAAAGTCCATCACGTTTAAGAGTCTTTGGAGCCAGTTCAAGGTCATTAGGACAGCACTTTCCCAGTGCAGAGCTCTTCTCCCCCCAAAGCCTTTCCCTCATATAGAAGCCCCCCACCCCGAGTGGTGGGAATGACTGGATTCTCCTTTTTGGCTTTCATGAGGGGGAGCGGGCAGGGGCATTTAAGGGGGACTCTGTGGGCATTTTCAAGCCTCCTTGACACACACCTCAACATCAATAATTGTCTTATGGACTGAGAGGGGGGAAGGGGGGACTTAACCTTACAGTTATGTCCTGCAGCACTCAGGCCAGCTGGCCAAGCCCAGGGATCCTTTTCGGAGTCAGCTTTGCGAATGAATAAAATCAAAAACCAAAGTTGATCAAGAAAATCCAAGATGAATGAAAATAAAGATGAAATGTTCCCTTATTCTGGGTCACCGACTCCTGAAAGGTCCCAGAGTCCCAGACTATAGTGTTACAATTATTATTATGCTCCATCATCATCGCCATATAATAACTCTTCCTTTATATGGGCCTTTAAGGTGTGCAAAGGGCTCTACGCGTGGTCACGGTTCATCCTCAAACAGTCCTGTGAGCTTTCCCTCTCCATTTTGTCTAGAAACCGCCGAGAGGGTGGTACTCTGCCCTAGCAGAAGGAATTGCCTCTTCTGGGACTCTTGTCCAGCGCTGAAATCACTGGGCCGACCGCATCCCTAAGCCAGTAGGAAGTGGGACGTTGGGGAAGGGGAAGATGCCATGGAAACAAGCCATCCCACTCCAAAGAGAGAGGTCTAGGCCAGGAAGAATGGAAGGATGGGAAGGGCTAGAGGGAGGGCCAGGCCCACAGAAGGTCCCAAAGGCAGAAGTCAAGACTCAGCCAGGAGAGGGCAGGGCAGGACAAGGTTGGGGGCCCTGGCCCTGCCCATTCCGGGAGGCTGATTTGCTCTGGTTTCGTCTGGGGAGGGAAGGGGGGCGCAATCTGGCTGGATTGGATTTGGTTTTGCAAAAAAGCACCTCAGAAAGGTCCAGAAAGAATGGCCGGCTAGTGGCCTGGCCCTGCTGGGGGGGCCCAGAGAAGGCCAGAGGGAAAGTGCTTAGTGCCGGAATCACTTTCACTTTCGCCTCCCCCTGCCTAAACCCCATAGCCTCCCCCCCCAACACTAACCACTAGACCTCCCGCTCCCTTCCTCAGGTTTTCCACACAAGTGCCCACCCTGGACTTCAGTGACTAATAAAGCCAAGGAGGAAGTCCTGGGTCACTTTCGTTTCCATTTATTGTGGTCAACAACTTCCTAAGTTTGGAGCTTACTTGCTGCCCTGGTCCGGGGGAAAGTGGCCTGGAACTTGGGCTCCAAGCCAGAAGGCTAAGACCCGGACGGGAATGGGGGTCCACTTGCAGGGGCTTCTGGGGCTGAACTGGGAGGAAGAGGCCAGCCCTCTGACACACAAGCAACATTAGTCAGCTCCAAGTCCTGCTGCCAAGAGAGCTCCCCGGGGGCCTTCCCCATGGCTGGCCTGGAGCAGCCACGGAAGGGGAGAATCCCATTTCTAAAGCAACTGCTCTGGTGCCATGTGGGCAAACAGCTGCCTTGGCGGCACCCCGCGGTGCTGTCCAACCCTTACTAACTCTGCATCCGGCACGGCTGAGACAAAAGATTTCATTGAGAAACAAGGCACAGGGAACTTGATGTCACCAAGTGCTCATTAGGAACTCCCTCCTCCCCAGAGGGCAAAGCACTTCCCATCTCTAGTCCTCAGTTTCCCCAACTGTAAACTGGGAAAATTGAACCAGGTAGACCAAAAAGGTCCCCTTCCAGGTCCACATCCCTTACTCTGAAGTTGAAATTTAAATCCTGCCCCTAATACTACCTAGGCAAGTCTCTTCTAGCCCTGTACCTCAGTTTCCCCCTCTGTAAAATGGACGGAGGCGCTGTTGGACGAGAGGGCCTCTGAAGGCCCCTCCAGCTCTAGAGCTAGGACCTTATGAGATAGTAAAGGGAGGAGGATGGGAAGAAGCATTTATACTAATACTGCCACTATGTGTATATAAGTATATACATGTACTATGTGCCTGGCACTGTGCTAAGGGCTTTACAAATATTTTCTCGTTTGGTCTAGAGCTGGAAAGCTTCTTAGAGCTCATCCAGTCTGGCCCCATCCTTTTATAGATGGCCTAAGGTCACACCTAGGCCCCCACATCTGGAACTGGAAGGGACCTGAGAGATCATCTAGTACAGCATCCTTCTACCCCTTTACACATGTGGAAACGGAGGCCCTAGTAGAGTTATTGCAATGTTAAATGGTCCCTCCAATGTTATGGAGGTGATTGGGGGAGGGAGAGAGGCTGGAAATTTTTAAAAACCTGTTTCTTCCTGATTATGGTTAGCCCAGAAGGGAGATCGAAGGTCTTTTAGGGAACACAGGTGGCAAATGAATTCAATTCTGCCAACCTATCTCCGGTTTGCCTTCGGTTTAGACATGGCGGGCCATTTCACTAAGCGACATCCACCCGGCAGGGTTTGGAGGATTTGGGCTAAAGCCGAACTTGGATGTTCCCTTTATGACCTTGTCATTTTCCCTCCTTCAGCCTCCGTTTCCACATCTGGAAATGGAAGGAGCTGAGCTTTGCCTCTGAGATACCTTCCAGCTCTAAATTTATGATCCTAGGGGACAGCTAGGTGGCACTGCAGCCCCGGAGTCAGGAGGACCTGAGTTTAAATCTGGCCTCAGACCCTTAACACTTCCTAGCTGTGTGACCCTGGGCAAGTCACTTAACCCCGAGAGAGAGAGAGAGAGAGAGAGAGAGAGAGAGAGAGAGAGAGAGAGAGAGAGGGGATTTCAGCCATAATGATTGAAGAAAGGCAGGTGTGGGATGGATACTGGGAAACTTTGGACTTTGTTGTTCAGTTGTTTCTGACTCTTTGGGACCCTGTGGATCTTAGTGTACATGAGATTTTCTTAGCAAGTTGATTAATTTGTTTCATTTTTTTTCTAAAATGGGGAGGGGGATGACTCCATGTGATAAATTTGTTGGAATAAATAAATGAATAAGAAATCTTATGCTACATTTTACACAACAATAGCAAGACTAACTGGCAGAAAGGGACCGTGTGGGTGGGTGACTTTGCCTTGGCGGCTTCCATATTTCCAACATGGCAGGATGAAAAGAAATGGCGTCAGAAGGCCTCGTTTTAAATCTTGGCTCATTTCCTCATATGACGTTGAAGTGATCCCTTCTATTCTTCCGACCTCAGTTTCTTCATCTGTAAAATGGGAACCGTCATCTCGGTTCTACTTATCTCAAAGAGCTATTTTTTTTTCCTAAAGAGGATTTTGAGCTATTCTTGCTAATGAGAAGAAAATATTTTTTATTACACATTATTTATTTATTCTAGATGATCATTATTCGTGATAGAACGTTAAGGCAGAAAGCCCCTTTGCCCTCCTTTTCCCCATCTCCTTCCTTTCCCAACTGGTCCCTTCCTCTCCCCATTCCCCCAATTTCCAAACTCCTCCATTTCATTTTTGCTTATCGATATATTCATGCTAGGGGGCAATGGGAGCTAGGGCGGCGTGGCTAATTGCAGTCCACATAGGCTCCCAAGGCTTTGTTCTTCCTCCCAGCCCCAGCTGCTCCACAGTCTCTGCTCTGAGTGGCCGTGGCTGGGGCCGCTGCTGTTCCTTGGCTCAGCCCACCACCTGGCGGGGGCAGCCCAAGGCATTGACATGGCAGGTGGTCGAAGGAAAGGGGAGATGCGGCCACGGTCTGCCTAGATAATCCCCAAGCTGGAGAACGGGCCTGGGAGCGGCGTGAGTTGGCTGGAATCGTGGGCCAGCTGCTGGGCCAGGAGGGAGCTGGGAGTTTGTGAGACCACCAGACCATCCCCCTTCCCCATCCCCTCCAGCTAGCCCTGGGCCTGTTGGCTAAGGGAAGCCCCTGTGGAGGGCCCGGCTCCCAGCCCCAAATGGTTTCCTCATGGCGCTTCTGTCCAGCTAGAAGGTCCCCCTTCCATTGGCACTCTGGGTACCATACCCCATACCGGTCTCTAAGTCAAGGATGCTGGGAGCCAAATGGGAAAAGTCTGGAATGGATGTGGGTAGAAGCAGAAACCAGTTGGCTGGCTGGCCACTCATTACTAGCAGCCCCCGATTACCCACTGAGCTTTGTGCTGCATCCGACCCATTCGTATTTGTCTCATGGGGATGCCCAACGGACCGAGAAGCTTGAAGGTCCAAATCCCACGAGCGCAGGAGTTTGATAGCTGGCTGTCAGGCAACTTCCAGGCTTAACCTCATGGCCCAAGCCTCCCCTCTGAGAACAAAGGGCCCCGGACCTAATTGGAGCTGAAATGGCCCTCGGAGATCACGGGAGCCTTAGATTCGAGAGCCAGAAGGGACTTCAGATAGCATCTTGTGCAACCCCTTCATTTTACAAAGGAGGAAACTAAGGCTCAAAGAGGTTAAATGACATAGGTTGAAAGCTCTAAAGCTGGAAAAATCCTCAGAAGCCCTCTAGTTCAACCCCCTCATTTTACAGAGAAGGAAACAGAGGTCCGGGCAAGGAAAAGGACTTGCCTAGGGTCACTCAGCTGATAGAAGCGTTTGAGGCAGGATTCGACTCTAGCGCTTCCAAGCTCAGGACCCTAACCACCATAGCACGCTGCCTCTTTTCTAACAACTCCAATGAACCCCCCTCCCTTGGCCCTCCATGGGGCTCTGAGCGACAGAGGCAGACTCAACCCCAAGGCCTTGGAGCACAGTCCCTGCCTGTTCCCGCTTCCCCAGGTTTCAGAGTTAAGAGAGAAAGCTTTCTTCAAGGTGACCCTGGGTCTAACACATGCTGCTATCGATGTTGAGCTCTGATAACTTTCAGCACAAGTGGTTGTTGCTTTATTAAGTGGAAGAAAGGGAAATGTAAGTCCATCCGGGGGTCACCAGGGTGACCTTTCCAAACCTAAGGCCAGGGATAGTACTTGTTGTTCTAAATGATATGTGACCGTGTCCTTGTAGCTTCAGGGAGAGGTGGGTGGCTATTGGTGACATGTGAGAGAACCGTCAGGGGGACGGGAGTGGCGGGGAGGGAACCCGAGGCGAAGTAGCTACCCGCCAATATTCAGCGTAAAGAGCACCCGGCCCACAAAGCGATCATTGGAGATGTTGTTTTGAATGTTTTTGCCCTTCAGCTGGCACTCCACCCCCACAGCCCGATTCTTCTTCACGTCTGTGAAGTGCACGGCCACCAGCGGGGATGTGTAGTTGACCTGCAGGCGGGAGGAGAGTTTAAGAGCGAATGAGAAGGAAGCGGGAGCAGCGGGCAGTCCCCGGCGCCCGCCTGGGTGGGGATCGGTGAGGGCCCGAAGGATGGGCAAAAAGTCCTCGGGGATCAGTCGATCCCTACTTACTGAGGCAGGGAAATAACACCAGAGTATTCATCCTAGATGGAAAATGTGAAGGGCCCTCTAGTCCAGCCCCTCTATTTTATATAGGAGGAAACTGAGGCCCAGGGAGGTGGGCAGAACTTGCCTAGATCTAGAGCTGAAAGAGACCCGAGAGGCCTCTGGTACAAGCCCCCTCACTTTACCAAAGGGGAAACTGAGACTCAGAGTGGTTCAGGGACTTGTCCAAAGTCACCCACAGAATCAGATTCGAAGATTCCCAGCCCGGTGCTCCATCCACTGCCATCGAGCTGCTCTTGCCTGAGCACATAGTAGGCACTAAATAAATCAATCTTGATTGATTCATATAACATTTACCCAAGTCTGTCGTCCCTGACGCTACCTCTACGACCAGAAGGCTCAAGCGCCCCCTTCTCTAAAACCACTTCTCTCCTCTCCTCTCCTCTCCTCTCCTCTCCCCTAAACCGCCTTTAAGTACCTAGCTGCCTTTGCTTGCCATGGATCGGGCATGTATTTAGTCTATATACATGTACCTGCTGTCTCCCCGATGGCCTATCGGCTTTTGTCTTTTTGTCAATGGCTGGCATGGGAGAAGCATTGAATAGATGCTCCTTGACTTGATTAGTTTCCCAACCATCAGAACAGGTCCATGCAAGACTCTTCCAGCATCTCATTTTTTTGTCTTCCTGAGAGGGCGCTACCCACTCTTGCCGTGTTACCGAGAACCCTCGTTCTGAGCCTTCAGGCCGTATCTTCTGTTCTTGCCAACAAACATACCCAGGTCTCCCTCATGCTCCCTGCCCCTTCCTGGGCAATAAAGATCCCCCTTTTTTTTTTTACTCTCTGCTCTCTACCCTCCCCCCAAGTAAGAAAAAAAAAAGAAAAACAAAACCCTTGTTACAAAATATAATTAAGCAAAACAAATTCCTCCATTGGTCATATTTTTGTTTTGTTTTGTTTTGTTTTGCAAAGGCAATTGGGGTTAAGTGACTTGCCCAGGATCACACAGCTAGGAAGTGTCTGAGACCAGATTAGAACTCAGGTCCTCCTGACTTCAGGGCTGGTGCTCTATCCACTGCACCACCTAGCTGCCCCCATTGGTCATAGTTTTTAAAACTAATATATATATATATATTTAATAATGTGTTTCAAATTTGCACCCTGAGTCCATCGCTTCTCAATCAGCATTTTCCATCCTGAGTCCACGGTTGATTGCTCAGAGTTCTTGTGTTTCAAAGTTGCTTGTCATTTCAATAATACTATCATTGTGTCGTTGTTCTCCTGGTTCTGGGGATTTCATTTTGCATCAATTCACATAAGTCTTCTCAGGTTTTTTGCCAATTGATGTCCCCCCCCCCACTTTCCAATTCTTTGCCCCTATAAAAAGAGGCGTCACAAATATTTTTGTATATGTGTCCCCTTTTCTGCTTTGAGGGATGGACCTACGATTGGTAGCACTGGGTCAAAGGATCACCCAATCCTTTAAAAAAAACCCACTTCATTAGATCCTGTTGTTACCTGCAGCTATCATCCTATAGATCCTACTGAGCTATCATCCTATATCCACATGGCCATAAACAGAATTCATCTTTCCCTGCAAATCTGGTCCTCTTCTGAGCTTCCCTAGTTCTAGCAAGGGTACCTCCATCCTTCCAGTCACCCACATTCACAAATGAGACACTATCCTGGGCTCCTGCCTCTCCCTCTCCCCACATTGCTAAGTTTGGGGATCGCTTGCCCCCCACGATATACTCTTGGGTCTCCTCTCCACTCATACTGCAAACACCCTATGAATGGATTTGCAGTAGCTCAAGGAGAAATGAGAAATGCGCAAATTAAGAACCATCTCGATTCCAAATGTTCCCATAGACCATTTGCACCTGGCCCACGGTAGAGCCTTTCTAGCTCCTATCGGCCTGATCTGACACAGTCTGACACTACTTTGACCCCGAGCCAGTGATGTTATTTTGGTCCTTTTTTGTGCATGAAGGACTCCCACTTGAATTATTCAACGACCTCAAAAATGGTTTCTATGATTCAAGTCTCTCTCCTATCCATCCCTCCTGTTTCACACAGCTGCCAAAGCCCAGTTCTCTTTCACTATCCTGATGAAGAAGCTCTTGGATAAAATACAGACTTGTTTGTTAAGACATCATAAAACCCTTCACAGCTTGGCTCTAACCCACCTGTGTAGACGGATGTCACAACTCTGCCTCGGGCAGGCTGCGTCCTAGCCAAACAGGTCTGCTTGCTGTTCCTTGCACACACTGTTCCATCTGCCGCCATCTTTCCTTCGTACAAGCTGGGCCCCCTGCCTAGCATGCTCTCACTCCTCACCCCTCTCTCTTAGAAGCCCTCGCTCTATTCAAATCTCAGCTCTTGGGCTTGCCTTTCCTTTCCTCATTCTACCTTTCCTCTCCTTAATTCCAAGGAGTACGTATCACGTATAGTTTGGAGTTACAAATATTGGGATATATTATCTTCCCCCAATATCATATGAGCTTTTTGAGATTAAACTCGTAGAACTGAATTGGCTAAAAAGGCGGCGAGGGAGGGAAGTAAGACAGAGGAAGAAGAAGGATGGAGTGGGGAAGAGAAATAAGGAAAAAGGCCCTCAGGGGTGGTCCTGGGTTCCGGGACCCTTCTATTTTCCTCAGAGACATCAGTGATAAGAGTCTGTCTCTTTTGGCAGTTGTTAGCCCCTCAAGGATGAGTGCTGGTACTGGTACTTACATGAGTGAGCTTGCCATAGTAGGGGTAGTAACTCAAGTCAAATGTGCCAGCCTCTGGATAGAAGTCCATGGATTTGAGATCACTCTTGTTGCCTTTCTGGAGAGGGGAAAACAAAAAGGGCCCTGGCTTATGAATGGTGGTGGATCAGAGGTTCCCAGCTCTAAAGTTGGGCGGGACCTCAGGTTCTAAGTCTATTGCCAAAGTTGAGTCAAAGAGAAACCTTACCTGAACATGACAGTTGACCTTCACAGGTTCTCCATTGCCAGGATGAAAGCCTACAATCTATTTAAAGGAAAAAACAACAACCACCAGTTTTAATTTAATGAACTTTAATTTCATAGACATTTATCGAGCACCTATTGTATGTAGGGTCCTTGGTGTTGGGATAGATGTAAAGATTAAGTAAACTGTAGACCCTGTCCTCAAGAAATTTGTTGTCTCAAGACAGACACATAATTAACTATCATATACATAGGACATGCTGAGAACAGGGGAGAGATCCTCAATCTAAAGTATATCCTAAGGGAGGGAGGGAGGAAGGGAAGGAAGGAAGGGAAGGAAGGAAGGAAGGAAGGAAAGAAGGAAGGAAGGAAGGAAGAAAGGAAGGAAGGAAGGAAGGAAGAAAGGAAGGAAGGAAGGAAGGAAGGAAGGAAGGAAGGAAGGAAGGAAG
>JAJPUD010001489.1:70666-81895 GCA_023553655.1 Myrmecobius fasciatus | reverse complement strand
GGAAGGAAGGAAGGAAGGAAGGAAGGAAGGAAGGAAGGAAGGAAGGAGGGAGGGAGTAAGGAAGGCAAAAAAGGAGAGAGGAAAACAGAAAGTAAAAAGAAGAAAAGAGAAAGAAAAGAAGAGGGAAAGAAATAAAGAGAAAAAATAAGGAAGGAGAAAGAAAGGAAGGGAGAAAAAAGAAAGGAAGGGAGAAGAAGGAAAAGAAAGAAAGAAAAGAAAGGAGGTAGGGAGAGAGGAAGAAAAAGAGAAAGGAAGAAAGAAATGAAAAAGGAAGAAAGGAAGGGAGAGAGGGAAACAAAAAGAGAGGGAGGGAGGGTACTTGGGGAGAATTATTTTCTCCTCTAGTTCTATCAATGTCACCATACTGATGTTTCTAGGAGTGGAAACTTTGCTCTGAACTCTCTGCCTCTGTTTTCCTGCTCCCTGTCCTCCCCTCCATCGTGATGGTACATGAAGCCAACCTATAGCAGGAATACTTGGGGTTAAAGGACTTTGGGGGGAAAGGTTAAAAGAGAGGTTAACCTTCACATTGCCCCCCATTTGCCCAGTACATTATAATCCAGCAGCTGGGGTAGAATGGGAAGACCCATAGACTGGAGACTAAAATATTCTGTCACTTTCTAGCCTTGTGACTGAGTCCCTCTGGGGCTCAGGGTTCTCATCTGTGAAATGGGAACAATAATATTACTTCATGAAGGAGAACCAAATGAGCCAAGTGGATGGAGTTACATAAATGCCAGCTGCTGTTATAAGCACTATTCTCATGATCCAGACAGGCAGCATGTGGTAGAAGGGTACTGGACCTGGAATCAGAAAGACGTGAGTTCAAAACCTGTCTGCAAACTGTTGTCTTTCGGATCCGGAGTCAGTCAGCTCCCTCATGGGCAGATCATCGACGTGCTGATTTATTACCTGGCTCTGCTTATGGTGATTGATACCTGACCCCCATTCCTTTTCCTTATTTGTCTTTAGCTGGCTTTTCTAGTACTTTGAGTTATCACTTCATCACCCATCAAATTAGCAAAGAGAGTAAAACATGGAAAAATTCTATGTTGATGATAAAACAGGAAAAAAAGGTGCACTAATTCACGGCTAGTAGAGCTGGGAATTGGTACAGCTATTCTGGCAAACAGTTTGGAATGATGGGAGACCAGTTATTATGCAATTGTTCTTTTCTTTTGACCTGGGAGTCCCACTTTTGAGTTTATGCCTTGAGGAGATTATTGGCAACATGAAAACCCCTTGCCCCTTCATTTTTTTTTTTTGCTGAGGCAATTGGGGTTAAGTGACTTGCCCAGGGTCACACAAATAGTGTCTGAGGCCAGATTTGAACTCAGTTCTTCCTGACTGCCCCTTCATCTTATCATCAATATCTCTCCAGCTTTGGCTTATTCCCACCATTTTTACCTTCACCAGCTGGAGAAAATCATGAAACAGTGCTGAGTGCACTCACTCACTCCAAATTTCTGTTGTAGAATCTCAACTGGGCCCTCACCGCAGCAAGGCAATCTTTTTTCTATCTCCTTAATCAATTTGCTACCCACAGCAGCTTTTCCAAACCTTCCTGTCTTCAACCTTTCAATGGAGAAGCTCGCCTCATGTATCATGAAAGCACTGAGCACGTTCTCTGAGAGTTCCCTCTTCTTGCATCATTCAGATACCTTCTGCCATCACCTCCTCCTTCACTCCTGTCTCACGTGAAAAAGTGACCCTTCTCTTTGCCAGGGAAAGCCCTTCTCCACACCCAAGTGACTCCATTTCATCCTATCCCCTCTAGCAGATTGCCCACGATCCCATTAGTCTTCACTCTTTCTCTGTCTCCTGGCTGCTTCCATTGCCCACAAGCACTCCCACGTATCCTCTGTTCTCAAAAAGCTCACTTGTTCTGGCCATCCCATGAGTTATCATACTCTTCCCCTTCTTTTTGTGACAAAACTCTCTTAGAAGCCAACTTATTCCTTTACTTCCTCTCCTCTTACTCACTTAATTCCACAGTAGGACTTCCAAATTCATCATTCCACCAAAACCGTTCTTTCCGATGCTACCAGTGATCTCTTAACTGCCAGGTCTAATGGCTTTCATCCTTCTTGACCTCTCTTTGACACTATTGATCACCTTCATACTCTCTCTTAGGTTTTCATGATCCTTCTCTTTCCTGGTTCTCATGACTTACAAGTATCATCCTCCCGTGTATCTCCAGCACTTAGCACAGTTGCTGCCACACAGTAGGCACTTACTACATGCTTGTTGAGTGACTAATGAAACAACTTCTTGGCACAAAAATATTTATAGCAGGGGCAGCTAGGTGGTGCAGTGGCTAGAGCACCAGCCCTGAAGTCAGGGAGACCTGAGTTCAGATTTGACCTCAGACACTTAACCGTTCCTAGCTGTGTGACCCCGGGCAAGTCACTTAACCCCAATTGCCTCAGCAAAAAAAAAAAGGTCAATGTAGAAAAATCGCTCATATGTTCTATAAATAAAAAGCTTTAATTTTTTAAAAAGTGCTTCTTTAGAAAAAGTGCTTGGAAAGGGGAGAGGGAGGGAGAAAAAAATTTGGAACTCAAAATCTTACAAAAATAAATGGTGCAAATTATCTTTACGTGTAATCAGAAAAACAAAATAGCATTGAATTGAAAAAGGATAAAGTCATCGGCATAATAATTATGGGGATTTTAAAAAGAAAATAGAGAATATCTACAATATATAAAAAAGAGGTGCTGCTGTAAATATTTTTAGGTACATGTTATCTTTCTTTAGGTCTTTGACCTCCTTGGGGAGTACACTCAGTAGGGGAATTGCTGGGTCAAAGGGTATCGACATTTGAATGCCTTATTTTCTTGTCATTGGGCAGAATTGGACCAAATCTCAACTCCACAACAGTTTATTAGTATGCTTGCCTCCCCACGGTCCCTCCAACAAAGATTGTTCCCATTTTTGTTGCCAATTTGAACTTTTAGTGTCATCTTGATTTATATTTCTCCTATCATTAACAATTAGGAGCCTGTTTTCATGTGGTTGTTGATAATTTGTAGTTCTTCTGAGAATTATTTGTTTATAGCCTTTACAAACTTTTATTAGGGAATGGTTTTGAGTCTGTTATATTTTTATATAGCTATGTAGCTCAGATCGATTTTTATCAATGATATTTGATGAAAAATTCCCCCCTATTTCTTTTATTATTCTATCTACACTGATTTGCTCATGCAAAAGCTTTTGGGGGGTATCTAATCAAAGTTTTCTAATTTATATTTTATGGCCACCTCTATCCCTTATCTCGTTAAGAAATTTCCCTCTAGCCATAATTATGAAAGGCACCCTTTTCATTCTCATCCAATTTTGTTTAGGGTGACCTTTCGTAGTCAGTTCTCTATTTATTTGAAGCTTATTGCTGTATACGATATAAGATGTTGGTCTAAACCTAATTGCTGATGACCAACACCTTACTGTGTGCAACCCTGTGCAAGTCACTTAACTCTGCTTACCTCAGTTTCTTCATCTGTAAAATGAGCTGGAGAAGGAAATGACAAACCAATCCAATATCTTTGCCCAAAAATGGGTCATGAAGAGTCAGACGTGACTGAGAAAAGACTGAAAAACCCCACCACTTCCGAGGATCCATGATGAAACAGGTTACCCAATGAATGACGGGAAAATTTGGAGCTCTTTTCAAACATGGTCAATGGGAAATTTTGTTTGGATTATGTCTATTTGTTACTAATGAGGTCTTTTTTTTAATTTGGAAGAGATTGGGGAGAATTTTTAACTAAACAAGAAAGAAAACAGAGTCGTAATGTTTAAAGAGAAAAAGCACAGAACAGAATAGAAGGAGGTTCTGAGAGCTACGTAGGCAAGCAGGATAGCGTTAAAACTGTTGCATTTATTATATTCTTTTTTAAAATGTAAGCTGTATATAAAAGGGATTCACGATTTATGGTTAACTTTCTCTTTCTGTTCTATTTATGGAAATGCTCCTTTTTGTCTATTATTGTCAAGTTCAGATTAACAAATAAATAAAAATAAAAGTATAAAAATTACTGCCAAAGTGCTTTCTAGTTCTTCCAATATTTCTTCTCAAGTAAAGAGTAATTTATGTTCTTGGATTTATCAAACCCAGTACTGCCATTTTCAATGGCGTATGTTCCATTCATTGATCTATTTTTTTCTATTTTTGAACTAGTACCTCCTTTATTCCTACTTTTTCCCCATTTCCACTTGAAATTCTAGCCTCTTCTTCCTCCAAATTAATGCCATTACCATGTCGAGTTCTTTAAAGCATTCCCTCAGTGACTTTATGGGCAGAGTGATAAATGTGCAAATCACTTTGGGTAATTTCATCATTTTGTGATATTAATTAGCACAGTCCAATCATGAACACTTTCGCCTCAATAATTTGTCTTTATTTCTGTAAAGAATGTTTTCTAGTTTTATACAGGGCATCTCTGAAGTCTTAGTGAAGTTTAATAGCTTAAAACTATTAGAGCTCTAACAGCTTAAAATAGCACCAAGCCTTTGGAGACCCCCTACATAAATCTGGGGGTTTTTGTTGTTGTTGCTTTGGGTTTTTTTGCTGAGGCAATTGAGGTTAAGTCACTTGCCTAGGGTCACACAGCTAGGGAATGTTAAGTGTCTGAGACCAGATTTGAACTCAGGTCTTCCTGACTTCAGGGCTGGTGTTCTATCCACTGCCCCACCCCTTGGATAAATCTTGCAAATGTCTTGATAGGTTAACTCAAGATATTTAATGCATTTTGTGGTTATTTTGCATAGAATTTCTCTTTTTTTTCCTGGTCTTTGTTAATCCCATCTAGAAAAGCTACTGATTTATTATGATTAATTTCTTTGATGATTCCCTCGCTTTTCACGGATGACTCTGGCGTGGCCTTGTTTGCAAGCAGCCAGAACCATGCCATAAGTGGACCTTACCCGGTTCATCTTCAAAAGGACACAAGGCTGCCCAGTGGAATAGCCAAATGTTGGATCATCGAGGCCGGAGCAGTTCCCCAGAAATGAGCGTTTGAACTGACAGGCTTGCTTCTCTTTGTCCTCCGCTCCCTCCTGGATGAAATACTTCCCGGGAGTGCAGTTGACATTTTTTTCATCTTGAACGCTGTCATTGTATGCTGTAGTCAGAAGGAGGATAAATTGAGGCTGGCGCCATGGGAAGGCCTCCCTCCAGACTCCTTTCAAGCAGCCTTCCATCTTGGACTATGTGAGCATCAGTCATGCATTCAACACTCTCCAACGACTCCCTCTCCTGACTCCCATCACCACCCCCAATCAGTCAATCAATCAACAGGTAGTGCCATGTGGTGCAAAGAACATTAATTCTGAAATGGCACATCTTGGGGTCAAATCCCATCTGAGAGACTGTGAGTCCCTGTCTAGCCTCCCTTCCACCTCTAGATCTGGGAGCCTCTGCCCCCGTCCATCTTCACCACTTCCCCGGGGTCCACAGGGTTGGCGTAATCCTGCTTCCAGGGGGCGGATCAAACAGCAGACGTTCAATCGATGGTTTTTGGAAACAGAAATTAATCACGACTAGGCAGGTGAGATGACATGACAATCATACAGGCATTCAATATGTAATATAGATCTTATATATAATTTTATATTATGTATGTATATCTAATATAGAAATCAATATATAATATGATAAATAAAATTCTGGCATTAATAGGGAATAAAGAAATAACCAATTCCCACCCACCCCCATCTGTAACTGATATGTAGGAGTTTGGCTGGATTGGATCTGTGATTTTATGGCTGGGAGGAGCTCCCAGGTGAAGAAACCTCCTGCACTAATGCAGATAGCCAGCTTCTCTTCAATTTATAATAGGAGAGAGCTGCTTGCGGCACTAGGAGGTTAAATGATTTGCCCAGAGAGACATAATTAGGATCTGTGAGAGGTGAGATTGAATTCAGGTCTTAATTTTGAGGTTGACTACTCTGTCAAGGTGATAATAACAATAAGAAAAACAACAATAATAGGACAAGACCAGCCCTGATTTCCTTGGTGTAGGGAACTTCCGGTGAGGAGACGCCCTTTAACAGGGCAGACTGACATCTTTGTAAGTTGTTATCTTCGAGATCTCCCTAGGCTCCCAAGAGTTAAAGGACTTGCCTGGTATATGTCCGAGACGGGACTTGAACTAGGTTGGGGCTGCTTTCTCTCTCCTATCACTTGCTATGTCTCAAACGTACTTAGCATTTTACAGCTTACCCTAGTATTTTTAGCTCTATTTGCTTCATCTTCATATGTTTGCAAGACAGCTAGAGTTACTAAGGTCCTACTCCTCCATTTTAAATATAAGCACACTGAGACTCTTAAGATTTCCTCTCTTGGCCCGGAGGGTGGCTGGATCTCTAACATCCAGAGTGGGGGCTGAACAAGAGAGACCATTACCGGGTTCCCTGGGATGGGAGATACCCCTTGGCTATATATCTGAGCATCACTAGCTCACTGGTCCCTCTTGCAGCATCACTGCTCCAGATGCTGAGCGCCACTCGGATGATACCCAGCTCGGCCCCTCAGTGTTAGCGCCAGTCCCTTCATGCTTCTCGTTGATCAGAACTGAAGCTACCAACTGGCCGCTCTGCCTCCGGAGCTAGGCCATTTATTGGTTGGATTTGCTATTAACAGGGTCCCTTTAGAAAATGGGAATTGGCTTCTGTTTATAGCTGCACTTAAAAAACACAACAAAGATACATTCAGTTCAAGGGTGTTTTTTCCTCCGTCTTTTTTAGAAAAACAACTGTGTTCACACAAATAATTTTTGAAATAGAAGCTGAAGTCCCATACTTATTGTTCCTCTGGAGGTATTTCCACTAAAAATAATATGACATGGGTCTTAACCTTATTGCAAAACCCCAGGGTCTCATGGGAATGGAACTGATCCTCTGACTACAAGATATTTCTGTTTCTGAGACCTGCTCCTTTTAGCAGTCCCTCTCCTGAACAGTTGCCCTCTTGCTGACAGTTTTTCAAAGAAATTCAAAATAAAAGAAGGAAAGAAATTCATAAAATATTAGAGCTGGAAAGAACTTGAGAGATCATCAAGTAAGTTATGGTATCGAGACTCTAGAGCTGGGAAGGCCCTCAAAGACAATCTAATCCAATCCTATTTTATAGAGGAGGAAACTGAGGCCCCAGGGAGGTTAGTAACTTAGGAACATAGGGTTGTGAATCTCAAGCAATCTCAATCTCTTACAGCTGAGGAAACTGAGGCAGAGAGGAGAAGTGCTTGTCCCTGGTTACTGAGTGTTGGAGTCATGAGTCTTTTTGACTCAATCTGCAGTACTTAAATCATTATATGTGACACACATCTCAAGGTGAAAGGGACATCGGAGGCCATTTAGTCCACCTTGTTTTTGTGGACTTTTAATCATTTTACAGCTGAGGAAAGCAGTGGAGTGATCTGCATAAGTAATAAGTACCAGGATCTGGATCCAAACCCCCTGCCAACCTAGCCGACCTATTCCCAGTGTTCTTTGCTGCCTCTGCTCTGAGCTCCTCATGGTAGAGACAGAAAATCAGACTCGGAAAGGAGTTGGGGCTCAGAAATTTGCCCTAGTGCATCCTATGACCTTGGGTTTGCAAAGGTCATGCAAAGCTGAGTCTCGGACCTGGCTCAGTCCAGTGCTGCGCTTTTTCAACCCCGGTGCCTCTTTCCAGCCATCTTAAGACAGTTAACCTCATTTGACTGGCTTGCCCTCTTTGATTTCAGCTCTCAGGGTTATTAGCTGATTGGCCAGTGACTGCCATTGAATAGCAGGGATGATGACAAGGATGAAAAATATGGATTGTCCCTGGAGCAGCCCAGCATCTTCTGTCATTGGAACGTTCCCAAGGTCCCTCTTTGAGGGAGTTGGACTAGATGGCCTTGGAGGTCCCAGCCAGCTCTCCTTCACCCTCTGTGTAGTACAAGTTTTTAATTTCTTAGGGACCCCTGTTTCATTTCTTGTTTCATTTCTTGGGGACCATTGTTTCATTTCTTGTTTCAGTTCATGATTTCATTTCTTGTTTCATTTCTTGGGACCCAATAGGGAAGTAGGGTGAAAAGAGCCTGGTTTCTGGGTGGTACTCAGGGCTTTCCCAGCTTTAAGATTTATAGTTCTCTGACCTTTTTTATCAGGAAGGAAGGAAACCAGCATTTAATTAAGCACCTACTATGTGCCAGACATGATACTAAACTTTTGACAAATAATATTTCATTGGATCCTCACAACTCTGGGAGTTGAATGCTATTACTATCTATTTGACAGATGAGGAAACTGAGAGGGAGTTTAAGTAACGTGTCCATGGTCACACAGATAGTAGTGTCTGAAGCAGGATTTGAACTCGGATCTTTCTGACTGCAGGCTCACTGATCCATCCATTGAGCCACCCAGCTCCCTCTCTTAGGAAAATGGATGAGTCTGTAATACCACTGCATTATTTGCTTAACTGAAATACTGATGGTTGATTCTCTAGAACCCAGAGAGAGAGAATCAATGATCCTAAGCCTAATTTCAGCTGGCACTTTGGAGGCAAAATGCTGAAACAGGGGCTCCAGCAGTTCCGTGCCACTGGTCTCAGATGTGCCAAGAAATACAAGCACTAACTCTCTCCGTGGAAATGATCTCTTTTTCTTCCAAAAATGCATCAGTAAAACAAAACAAAATGGAATACTGCCCAAGAGAGTCTTGGATTCAAATCCCACCGCTGATACTTACTAGCTATGTAATCATGGCTATTTCACTTTGCCTTCCAGGACTCGGTTTCTTAATTTTTAAAATGGGATAATAATGCCTGTAGAACCACCCAGAAACCAAACTCGATCTTTTCATCACAGTTTCCTATTGGGTGTTGTATGTCTGTGAAACATGAACCAATGGGCCCCCCCAAATTAAAAATTATATCACACAGAAGGTGAAGGAGAGGCACATGGGCATAGAGGTGGCAGGGACCTTAGAGGTCATCTAGTCCAATGGTCTCATTTTCCAGATAAGGAAACTGAGGACTGGTCTGAGGGCACACATAGGGTCAGGTCTAGGCCTAGAGCTAGAAAGGATCTTAAAAGCCATCTAATACAATCTTCTCATTTTCTAGATAAGGAAATTGAGGCCCAGAGAAAGGAAGGGAATTGTCCAAGGACTGCCGGGCAGTAAGCATTAAGAGTAAGATTTGAACCCAGATCCTCTGCCTCCACTGCTAGTGTTCTTCTCACTGTACTACTTTGGGAAATAAAAACATGAGTGAAGGATGTTGTCAAGGAAATGTATGAAAAAAATGAAGATTTTCTGGTCACATGTGAGAGATGCCCAACTGTTGATGGCTCAGATGGCTCACCGGGATCCTTAAGATGTCAGGAGACATTGAGGGAGGCCTCCGACAGGTTGGGTGACCCAGTGTGGTGGGTGAATTTTGGGGAAAACATGGATAAGAGGTACATGGCAAGGTCAGGCAGGGGTGGGTCATGAGGTAAGGCACCACAGGGAATATTGGTGGGCCCGCGGGGTGTTAGAATACTTGAGAGTATAACCAGTCTCATTGGATTATTGCAAAATTCAAATGCAAGCCTAAATATTTATAATTATTAATGCTGCTCAGGGCAGCTAGGTGGCGCTGCAGTGGATAGAGTGCCAGAGCTGAGTTCAAATCTGCCCTCAGACCCTTAATACTTCCTAGCTGTGTGACCCTGGGCAAGTCACTTAACCCCAATTGCCTCAGGGGAAAAAATTATTAATGCTGCCCTTTCTAACTAGACTTGGGATAAGCTGGAAGGGACCCCAGAGGGTAACCCTTTACCTGCCTGGGCTTTTCCTCGAGGAGCTCCCACTTTCAAAAACGTCTTAATTTTCCCATCTTCCCCTTCCCGATGATGGACTTACCCTGAAGGAAGTGATGCAAACTGTCCACATAAGAAAGCCACGTGCTACGTTCAGATGCATTGAAGTTGAAGACAAAGCTGTATGTGTAGGGCCTGATCATAACTCCTGTCAGGGGACATGAGCCTTGGTCAGATTTACCTCAGCTTGGTCTTGGCCCCTTTAAAGCTGAATCTTGATTCCCATGACAACATTTGCCTCACCCCCCCACCCCCGCTCCCGCCCTGGCAATCAAAATGAGATGGACCACTTTTGCCAAGTTCCATTTTCCATTCTCTCTTAATAACTGCATCCTTAAGTCATTGCCGGGAAGAGCTGGTGGTGAGCAAGGCTGGCCAAGCCGTGCAGCCAGTCTCGAGACCGTGGCACAAGATGGCCTTGGCTTTGGTCTTGGGGACTCACTCACCAGGGGGACTCACTCGGTCCCTGTAGGTCGGGATGTAAGGGCTGATGGTCAGCAGCATGGTGTACATGCACAGAGCGAACATCCCGGCCAGGAAGGTGTAGAAGATAAGGTAGAAGAGTAAAATCAGGCCTAGAGGAGAAGCCAAAAGAACAGCAGGTCAGGGTCTCCCCCAGATCTCCATCTCCTGAGCCTTGCAGCTCTTCCTTATTCCCTGGGGACCCTGAGATTATGGGATCCACATACCCACTCTCCGCTCCGTCTCCCCCCCCCCAGTGGCTGCTGGAACCTCGTTTTGGCAGATCTCATTAATTTGGGATCTGGGATCATTCGGGAACGGGGCCCTGACTGAAGGTCACTTCTGTACTTTCCCTCTGCAATCAGTCAATGACTCAACCAAAACAGATTTCGTGCCAAGCACTGTGCTAAGTGTTATGGATACAAATGAGACAGGTCCTGATTTCAAGGGGAAACGGGACGAGCTCAAGTAGAGAGATCCTCGGGCAGGGGACAAATCAGGGTGGGCTTCCTGGAGTAGGGATTTCTTGAACTGGACTCTGAAGGGGATTCTGGAGGTGAGGAGGCCATTGTAAGCTTTCGGGACAGCCTAGCAAAGGCATGGGGACAAGAGAGCAGCGGCCACATACAGCCAAGAAGCCAGTGTGGCTGGGCTGGAGGCTATGTGAAGGGAAACTGTGGGCAAACAGACCTGGGAAGGGAGGACCATTGAAATCAAGACTTAGAGCTGGGAGGAACATGAGAGATCAGCGAACCCAGCTCCAGCATTGTACAGGTAACTGAGGCCCAGGACGACTCAAGTGACTTGTTCAATGTCATACAACTATGAAGTATCCGAGGTGGGATTTGAATCCAGGTATTCCTGACTCACATCCAGTGCTCTGCCAACTGGGCCAGGCTGCTTCCTGTCAGCTGTGAAGAACTTTTTAAAAATTTTTTTT
>JAJPUD010001489.1:29535-40268 GCA_023553655.1 Myrmecobius fasciatus | reverse complement strand
TCTCTCTCTCTCTCTCTCTCTCTCTCTCTCTCTCTCTCTCTCTCTCTTTCTCTCTCTCTCTCTCTCTCTCTTTCTCTGTCTGTCTTTGTCTCTGTCTCTGTTTCTCTGTCTCTTTCTTTTTCTCTCCCACAGAGTCTCTGAGGAAGCTGTACGCCCATTGGAGAGGGAGAGAATTGTTGTGCTTGTTCATGTTCTTGCTGTCCTGCGAGATAGCCTAGTAAATAGAGTACTGGACTTGGATCAGGAAACCCGGGTTTGAATCCTGCCTTAGACATTTCATAGCTGTGTAACTGTGGATAAGTCCCTTACCTTTGCCCCTAAGGCTCTCTAGCTGATCAATCATGGTAATGCATGTAATAACCCTCACGGGGGTTGTGAGAAGCAAATAAGATCATGTATGTAAGGCTCTACATAAATATCAATTATTAGCATTTTGTATTATTTTTTTCTTTGCGGGGCGGGGGGTGGGGTGGGGGGTGGGGGTGGTTCATGTCAGGCGAAATAAAGCCCGCTCTGTATCTGATGCATTGTTAGCCTGAATGCTTGCACAGGAGCTGAGGGCTCTTTACAAATGTATTTATTTTGGGCAAATCAATTAAGCTCTCTAGGTCTCAGTTTCCTTATTTATAAAGTGAGAGGGATGGCCGAGATGGCCTTCGGAAGCCCCTTGCGACTCATGAGCTCTGATTCTACCATTTCTGAAGAGACCTAGACACGAGCTGGGTTCTAAGGCTCCCTGGGAAAACCCAGGTTGCGGACAAAATGAGCCAAGTTCCGAAGCCCCCGGTGGGAGTATGAATCAAAGGGAGCGATTTGTAAAAAGCCCACAATCAATCAAGTGAAAGGCATTTATTAAGTGCCCGGCCTGTGCCAGGCACTGGGGCTACAAAGATAAAAAGGCATCTGTCCTCCAGGAGGGCGTTTGACCATCTGCACAAACCCAAGCCTGTGGCCACAAGTTAGGAAAATAGACAAGGCAGGGGTCCTTGCCCCTAGCTTGGTGGAGGGTCCTGGGGGGTGGGGTCTGTCCACCCCCATCCAGGGTGGACTCCATGAGGGCACTCGGTGGAGGGAGGGTGTCCCGATTAAGCTACTAAGCACAGGGATCTGGAAGCAGAGGGCCCACTTGGCAACTTCTGCAATGATCCCTGACGACCCCAGAAAACAACTGAGCCCTCAATGGACAGTCTAGCATCAAGTTAATGGTGCAAAGAGCAGATTTCTTGGTTCCTGGCCAAGAAGATTGTCTAATAGTCCAGTAGATCCAGGCGTCTGTGTGTCCTAGCTTACTGAGAAAGCCATACTGGCTCAAGCTGAGGGGTCTCCTCTATAAAGCTTGCCTCCTCCCAGAAGCCTTTATGGTTACAGCAAAGGAGGAAAAATGGCCCTAGGACAATGGGATTCTCTATGCTTAACCAACTGTGGAAATGAAGATGTGGCTGGCTACAGAGAAATAACTTCAAAAAGATGTCCATTCAAGGGGCAGCTAGTTGGTATAGGGGATAGAGCACTGGCCCTGAAGTCAGGAGGACCTGAGTTCAAATGTGACCTCAGACCCTTAATACTTCCTGAGTGTGTAAACCTGGGCAAGTCACTTAACCTCAATTGCCTCTGCAAAATAAAAATAAATGTCCATTGTCCTCCTTTATTTTCCTGAATTACCAGAATTTTAGAGTTGGAAAAGACCTCAGTGGCCATTTAGTCTGAGCCATATTTGTTTTTTTTTAAAGAATAGATTTTTATTCTCAAATTATATATAAAGGTAGTTTTCAACTCACCTGTGCAAAACCTTGTTCCAAGTTTTTCTCTTCTCACTCCCTTCCCCCCCCCCTTAAACAGCAAGTAATCCAATAGATATTAAACATGCGCAATTCTTCTAGACACATTTCCACATTTATATGTTGCCCAAGAAAAATCAGATCAAAAAGGAAAAAAAATGAGAAAGAAAACAAAATGCAAGCAAACCACAAAAATATTGTGATCCACACTCAGTCCCCACAGTCCTTTCTCTGGGGGCAGATGGCTCTCTCCATCCCAAGTCTAGTGGAAATGGTCTAAGCCATATTTGGAAAAGAGTTCTATTTATAATGTACAAAGAGTCATCCAACCTTTGCTTAAAGACCTCCAAGGAGGTGGCAACCATTAGCTCCTGGAGCACCCCTTTCCACTTTGGGACAGCTCTAATCGTTAGGAAGTTTTCTCTACTATCATGACTCAACTTGCCTTTCTGTTCCTTTTGCTCCTGGCTCCTAGTTTGGCCTCCTGGGGCCAAACAGAATAAATCTACTTCTTCCATGTAACAGCCTTTCAGATACTTGATGATTATCATGTTCTCTTTTCCCCTCGAGTCCATTAACTGATCCCCGGATGACATGAATTGGAGACCTTTGCCATCTTTTGGATTCTTCCCAACTTACGGATGTCCTTTGTGAAATGTGACACTCAGAACTCAACAAAATACTTCAAATGAGATCTAACCAGAGCAGAGTACAGTGGGAATGTCACCTTCTTATTTGGGGCCACTAGATCTCCCTTAATGGAGTCTAAGATTCCCATTGGCTTTCTTGGTTGCCATCTTATGCTACTGACTTCTAGTAAGCGAATGAAATTTAATCCATGAAAACACTCGGATCTTTTTCAGATGAACCGCTGTCTAACCACGTCCCTTCTGTACCCGTGTCAATCATTCTCAGAGAGATTTCATCTTCTCTGAGATAAGCCAACAAGCTGTTTGAATAGGCCAGGTTGGCACACAGCATTGTCTCATCTTTAGCCTTTATTCTGCTTTCATTTTGACCTTTGCTTTTATGCACCGATCTTACTGCACACAGACAGGCCCGACTCTGAAATGATTCTGACGTCATTGACCATTCGTTTCCTGTTGGTTAAGACTCAGTCAAACAGCACCTTTTAACTCCCTTCCTGAAGAAGAGATATCTTTTGGTCATGTAGGAATCAGGCTTCTGAGTAATCTTCAAGCCTTTTGCCAATTTTGTTTCTTAACTGCAAAATAGTATTTTCCAGCATCTTTTTCACTTTTCTCCCATGATCATTTTTGCACCGAAATCACCAAAGATCAAGTTACGTATACCTATGGTATATAATGTATAGCTTGCTTAAGAAATATTCATTCATGGATTCATTCATTGATGTTTGACTTTAGTCCAGCAGTGTAAGAATAACGTAGAAACAGGGTCCACTAACCCTTACATAAGGATGCACGTAAGACGTGGATTGCCTTAGAAAACCCTATGTTTACATTATCTATGTTTTATTCTCATTTTATTATTCTTTTACACTCTTCCAATCTGATTTGATCATACTCAGGAGAGCTGTGGGATATAACGTGTGTGTGTGTGTGTGTGATACCCCTTGATTAGAAAACTGTCAAGTTCTTAACAGAATTTTTAAAAATTATTTTTTTTCATCTTGAATTTAATGTCCATCCAAAGAAAGAACCTTTCCAAATAGGAAATAGAGGATTAAATGTGAAACTACGCAATTCAGTTACGTCCACCTTGGTTTTTTAAAACTATTTTTAAGAAATCCATGTGTTAGTTGAAACTGTTAACTCTTGTCTTGTTCCCTTCTGAACTTTGGCCATACAATGTCTCTCTTTCTTCTTTCTGGGCGGTGATGAAAGTTCTTAAGTTGCAATTTTTTTCCTTCCGGTGGCCTCGAGGATAGGTTCAGTGTGCATACTGTGAAGTAAAACAGTAATTGTTTTATGTGACTCTGGGCTTACTTGTTATTTTGGATACAGTACGAAACCACTCTTGAGTTGGGAGTCAGCAGCCAGTGGGAAAAAAGTGACTTGTGATTCAGAGAACATGGATTCCAGTCCCCAGCTCTGCTACTTAGTACCTGTGTGATCTTGGGCCAGTCCCTTCCCCTTGTGGGACCTGAGTTTCCTCTTCTGTGAAACAAGGGCCTTAGACTAGTTAGCTCCTGAGGCCTTTTTCAGCTCTAGATTTAAGATCCTATTACTCCACTTCTAACACTTACTGGTTGTTCTAGCCAAACTGGTTTTCTTTCTGTTCCTCCCATATTATTCTTTGTGTTCTTATTGTTCATATGACCCTTAGAATATTTATTTTTTTATTAAAGCTCTTGATTTTCAAAACCTATGAGTGGATAATTTTTCAACATTGACCTTTGCAAAACCTCGTGTTCCAAATTTCCTCCTCCCTTCCCCCCATCCCACGTACTGTTCTTCCATTTCCTATCTCCATGTTTTTGTCCTGGCTGTTCCTCATCCCTGGACTGCCCTCGCTCCTCATTTCTACCCGCTCTTCCTTCAAGATGCAGCTCAAGCACTCCCCTAGCTAACAACTGAGGGTCTTCCCCTTCCCCAATGATTCTTTTGTGAAGCCAAAGTAAGCCATCTTTTCCCTCAGTTCTTACCTAGCCTCAAATCACTGAGTGGGTATCGCTTCAGAAAAACTGAGACCGGGGAAAGATCTTAGTTTAAAACAAGGCCAAAGTCTCCCACTGCATTCTGGGCCATTGCCAGTCATCTTGACTCATGTCTTACCACTGGACTCAGATGGCTGGAGAAAAGAGTGAAGCTGAAGACTTTGCACAGCCTGCCTCACTAAATCCAAGTCATTTGCACCCTTCGGATGCCATTGGTCCTCTTCAAGAAGGAAAGATGGACAACAACAAACAAAGAAAGAAGCAGCCCCTTCTACGAGAAGTCTTTTCTTACCCCTGAACTGCTTAGCGTCTTGTCTGCCTGCCTGACATGGATGCATTTGTGTGTGTGTGCATCTGTGCAAATATATATATATATATATATATATATATATATATATATACATATGTATGTATAGATATATATATACATATATTACGTGTTGCCTGTTCATGTTCATGTTGCCTCCTCTTAGAATATTGTCTCATGTTTGTATTCTTAGAGCTCAACAGAGTTTATGGCAAACAGTAAGTACTTAATAAATGCAGGACAATTAATTGATTGATCCTAAGTCCTTCATTTGATTCTCCAAGGAGAAGCTGGAAGCCAGCCTTCCACTTAGCTGCTGCTTCCTTTAGGTTTGGGGGTTTCACTTAAGGAGAGATTGTCTAGGCCATGGGGGAGGGGCTTGAGCTTTTAGGTGTCGGGGACCCCATTTTTGCTTTCTGATGGAAGTCATCTCAGCATTAGTGTTCAGTAATTGGAGAAAAGACTACATTTCACTAAGAGGTCCGTGAAAACCAAAATAGCATTGAATTTCTCAGACTCCCCGAAATCTGCCCACAGACTCCCCCCCATTGGGCTGGGAACTCTTCAATTACATGGATGTGATCTCCTTTTTCAGGTAGCATCCCTCTAAATAGGCTTAGTCCTATTCTGAGGATCAACAGTTACCATAATGTTTCTTGATGGTACAAAAATGATGCCATTTTCAGCACTTTCCTAGGAATGTAGCCTCCAAGCTCGAGAACCAGAAGGAACTTTAGGGATTATCTAGTCTGAGCCTCTCATTTTTCATGGGAAAAAAACTGAGATATAGAGAGTAAAAGTGACTTGCCCAAGATCACACAGAGGATCATAAATCAAGAGATCCAGAGCCTGGAAGATCCAGGCTGGTAAAACAAGTGTAATCATGTCTGCAATACAGCCTAGCTTACAGGATTGTGGTGGGGACCAAACAAAGTCACCTGTAAACCTTCTGGCAACATAAAGATCTCAGCTTTTCTTCTGGAGGAAAATCCACGTGAACTTTATGTTTAAATGGCTCCTGGTAAAGCCCAGAAGCCTGATATAGGCAAATCACTACTATCCCTGGCATCAGTTTTCTCCTCTGTCTAATGAGGGGTCCCCCCTCCTCCTCCAGCTCCATCTTTCTCTGTTGACAATCAGCAGTTCCCTTGATGAATGACCCTTCAGGCCAATGGAGGCTGCTGTCAAAAAAAAATGAAAATGCCTTATAAATCACAGGCTCAGACATCTCCACTAGTAGGAGCATTGGAAAGGATTTAGCCCAATCCTTGAATTTGTCAGCTGAGGTAGCTGAGGCCCAGAGACATGAGGTTAAACCCAAGGTCACATGGATAATAAGTGTCAGAGTTGGAATTGGAACCCAGATCCTCTGACTCCAAACCTCCAGAAGAAGAGAGGGGGAATAGGGCCCACAGTGGACATCATCCCCAATCTCTAATTCTCTGTTCAGGGACTTGCTAGGTACCTGCAGCCAGAGGTGGGGGAAAAGAGGGGGACTGTTGCCCTGATCCTCAAGTATCCAGCTTAAGTAAAGGAGGCCATCTTGACCTCCGACCCAGCCCAGAGTATTTTTCATATGTCATTTGTACATAGAGAAGGTCCTGAACTAGGCCTGGTGGCAAGGAGACCAGCAGTCCACCAGTGTTTAACTCTGAGGGAGCCTCCACAGGTGCCCTAGTGCACTAAAGTGGCCCAGACTTGGGCCCTGAAGCACTTGTGGGGGCAGCAGATCCACACAAGAATCTAGAGCCGCCATAGGTGCCTCCCCAGAAAGGTGAGGGAGGGAGGGAGGGAGGGACTTTCCCTCTGTGGCCGAGATCTGAAGAAGGGGTTAGGGGAGGAGTCACAAAAGGAAGTGGGAGGAACTTATGGGACAGACTCCCTGCCACCTTCAGGGCCTCTGCAGGCTGTCCAGAGCCTTTAGGTTGTACCTTCTGCTTATCCTACACCTTTGCAGTGAATTCAGCACTTCAGTCTTTCTTTGGTTTATTTTACTTAGACATTGTTTTCTTTCTTCTCTCTTTTTTCTTATTAAAGCTTTTTATTTACAAAATATATGTGCATGGGTGATTTTTCAACATTGACCCTTGCAAAACTTTCTGTTCCAAACTTTTCCCTCCTTCCCCCCATCCCCTTCCCTAGATGGCAGGTAGTCAATATATGTTAAATATGTTAAAATAGGATAAATCCAATATACATATACATATTTATACAGTTATCTTGCTGCAAAAGAAAAATCAGATCTACAGGGAAAAAAAAACCTGAGAAAAAAAAACAAAATACAAGCAAACATTAACAGAGAGAGTGAAAATGCTATGTTGTGGTCCACCCTCAGATCCCATAGGCCTCTCTCTGGGTGTATACGGCTTTGTTCATTGAACAATTGGAACTGGTTTGAAACATCTCATTGTTGAAGAGAGCCATGTCCATCAGAATTGATCGTCATATAGTACTGTTGTTGCCGTGTATAATGATCTCCTGGTTCTGCTCATTTCACTCAGCATCAGTTCATGCAAGTCTCTCCAGGTCTCTTTGAAATCGTCCTGTTGGTCGTTTCTTACAGAACAATAATATTCCATAACATTCCTATACCATCATTTATTCAGCCACTCTCCAATTGATGGGCATCCATTCAGTTTCCAGTTTCTAGCCACTACAAAAAGGGCTGCCACAAACACTTTTGCCCATGTGGGGCCCTTTCCTTCCTTTATGATTTCTTTGGGATATAGGCCCAATAGAAACACTGCTGGGTCAAAGGGTATGCATAGTTCGATAACTTTTTGAGCATAACTCCAAATTGCTCTCCAGAATGGTTGGATCCGTTCACAGTTCCACCAACAATGTATCAGTTGGACATTGTTTTCATATTTAAAAGTGATATATTTATGCATGAATAGTATTTGAGAATGGCCAGTAATTTTTTCTGTTGCTTACCACCCCATACAAAGTGAACCCCACAGTTTGGAAAACTTTTTCGTATAGGAAGGACAATGAGTAACTGTAATAAAGGAATCACAGCTCTTTGAAAATATTAAATCTGATGTTGGGGAACAAAAACTCAGACAATGTCTTTTTTCACTAAATAGCCTTTTTTTAGATAATGAAAAAAGAAAATCTGTGGGTTTGATTATTATTTGAATGATTTCACTGAGTCTGAAAAGTTGTCAGTTTGTGGTTTAGTAAAGTAGTACCTTTCATTGGAGCTTTTGGTGCATAGTTATATAACTAAGGCCTCCTCTTATGTCTCAACATGTCACTGATACCTGGCCAGGTTCTTTTTATTTTGGGAGACAATTGGGATTAAGTGATTTACCCAGGATCACCCAGCTAAGAGAAATTTGAACTCGGGTCCTCCTGCCTCTTGAGAAAACCACTGCACCATCTAGCCACCTTTATAATACCAGACTCTTAACTCTTATGTCAGGGGTGCAAGAGCTTAGTAAAGTCTGACTCACCTGGAGGGACCTAGAAACAGACTATGTTTGCTATCACTTAATCGCAGAAAGATTCTAGAAAGGCTAGGTGTTGAGCCTTTAGGGTATGGTGACCTTTTAACAAGAGCCTTCAGTCTTAAACCAGCCCCTTCTACTTCTTCAGTAATAGATAGGGAAAAGCACAGGACTTGGAGGCAGGAAACCATGCATCAAATTTCATCCCGGGCTACCTCTGTCAACCTCAGTTTCCCCCTTTGCAAAATGAACAAGTTGGACTAAATCTAGGCCTCTCATTTCTGTCCCACACTAGCTCTTGGATCTTCTAGGTGACCTCGGGCCTACCCTCATGTCCCTGGGCCTCAGTTACCTCAGCTGACAAATTCAAGGATTGGGCTAAATCCTTTCCAATGTTCCTACTAGTGGAGATGTCTGAGCCTGTGATTTATAAGGCATTTTCATTTTTTTGACAGCAGCCTCCATTGGCCTGAAGGATCATTCATCAAGGGAGCTGCTAATTGTCAACAGAGAAAGATGGAGCTGGAGGAGGAGGGGGAGACAGAGGAGAAAACCGAGGCACGGGGACTTGTCTATATCAGGCTGCTGGACTTTATTGGGAGCCAATTAAACGTAAAATCCCTGTGGATTTTGATTTTTTCCCAAGCTGACAATTAGGTATTGCTGTAAAGTTTAATTTGCTCCCTACAAGCAGGAGATAGATTGTTCTCATTTCCCAGCAGAGCTTCTCCCTCTCGCCCTAACCCCTAAGGCTGGCTACCCCCTTCCTCTCCCAGGCTTTTTGGCTGGAGCTATCCTGTCTCTGCCACTATATTGTAAGCTCCTTAGGAGAGGGCCCGTTTCTTTCTTTTTCTTTTTCTCTGTATCTTCAGCCCTTAGCAAAGGCCTGGCACAGTGTGAGTACATAATAAATATTTATTGAGTCATCATAGACATTGTTACATCCATTTAACAGGTGAGAACCAGAAGGAACTTTAGGGATTAAGGAACCTTTAGGGCTAAGGAGCCTAAAGGTTCTTATATCAGATTAAGGGAGGAGGGTTTTTAGCCTTCCAATGCTGCAGAAGCCAGGCTAGGCAGACTAATACGGGGAGCCCTTCTTACTTTTAAGGGCAGCGAATAAAATAAGAGGATTGTGAAGGCATGGCATTAGGAAAGGCGTCCACCAAACAGCTGCTTCCAGACTCCATGGTCCAAAATTCCCTTTTCAGGAGAAAGGAACAACCGTAAGTGAAGCCCCTCCTGCACGAGGAGAAGGCACAAAACTCTGTAAAGCATCCAACTCCTGCCTATAGGACTAGATTAGGAAGGCCCTGGCTCTGTCACTCAACCCCATTGGCCACATAAGGAATGGCCTGGCTCTGGCAATCACTTCATTGGCAAGATATAGAAGGCTCTGGCTCTTACTGTCACCCCATGGGCAATATAAGGAAGGCCCTCATCCTCATAAGGAAGGCCCTCACTCATCCTCACTGGCCATATATGGAAGGACCTGGGTCTGATGCTCATCCTGATTGGAAAGATAATGAATGACCAGGCTATAACGCTCACCCTCCTTGGGCAGATGAGGAAGGCACTGGCTCTGGCCAGAAAAGGAAGGTGCAATATCTCATCCCATTTTACCGTAAAAAGAAGGACCAGACTGACACTGATCCCCATTGTCCAGATAATGAAGGACTTGGTGCTAATGAGGAAAGCATTGACCATATAAGGACCTGATTTTGATGCTCAACCCAATTGGCCATATAAGAAAGGACCTGGGTCTATCACACATCCCCATTGGCCAGGTATTGAAGGACCTGACTATGAAGTTCATCTCCATTGATAAGGTCAGGAAAGACCTGGCTCTGTCGCTCATCCCCATTGGCCAGATTTAAAAACAAAACAGAACAAAACAAAACAAACCTGGTTCTGACGTTCATTCCCATTGGCCACATTAGAAAGGACATGCCTCTAACACTCATCCCCATTGGCCATTTAAAAAAAACCAAACCTGGTTCTAACGTTCATTCCCATTGGCCACATTAGAAAGAACATGCCTCTAACACTCAACCCCATTGGCCACATTAGGAAGGACCTGGCTCTGACATTCATTCCCAATGGCCAGATTACAAAGAACCTGCCTCTAACACTCAACCCCATTGGCCATATTAGAAAGGACATGCCCCTAACACTCAACCCCATTGGCCAGATTAGGAAGGACCTGCCCTCTAACACTCAACCGTATTGGCCAGATTAGGAAGGCCCTGACTCTAACACTCATCCCCATTGGCCACTTAAAAAAAAAACTAAACCTGGTTCTAACATTCATTCCCATTGGCTACATTAGAAAGGACCTACACTCTAACACTCAACCCCATTGGTCAGATTAGGAAGGCCCTGACTCTGACACTCATCCCCATTGGCCATTAAAAAAAAAAAAACAAACCTGGTTCTGACGTTCATTCCCATTGGCCACATTAGAACGACCTGCCTCTAACACTCAACACCATTGGCCAGATTAGGAAGGACCTAATTCTAACAACCTGGTTCTGACGTTCATTCCCATTGGCCAGATAAGG
>JAJPUD010001489.1:0-20665 GCA_023553655.1 Myrmecobius fasciatus | reverse complement strand
CCTGCTAGAATAAAGCGTCACTCCTGCTAGAATAACCTGTTACTCCTACTAGAATAACGTCACACCTGCTGGAATAAAGTGTTACTCCTGCTAGAATAAAGTGTCACCCCTGCTAGAATAACGTGTTACTCCTGCTAGAATAAAGTGTTACTCTTGCTAGAATAAAGTGTTACTCCTGCTAAAATAACGTCACTCCTGCTAAAATAACGTCACTCCTGCTAAAATAAAGCGTCACTCCTGCTAGAATAAAGCGTCACTCCTGCTAGAATAACGTGTTGTATAAGTTTACTGACTACAGTGGGGAACTAGCAGAGCAGAAAAAGACTAGTAAACGAGGGAGGCAGGTGACCGGGGTTTTAAGGGGGGCTGCCACTGTTTGAGTGATTTGAGGCGTCACTGCCCTTCTCTGGGCCTCAGTTTCCCTATATGTAAAATGGAGATACTTCACGAGTTGCTCTAAGTCGAAAACGAGGATCTGCGCCTGAAGCCGCATCCTTTCTCTGCCTCTAGTTCTCAGATCCAAGACTTGGACAGATCTGGTTCATAAATCACCTGTTCCTATTACAGAAAAGGGAACTGAGGAAGTGAAGTGGCTTGCTTATGGCCACACAGGGTCCTCAATCTAGAACTGGAAGGCATTTCAGAGACCATCTCCTCCAACCTATTTCTTCATTGGACAGAGGAGGAAACTGAGGTCCCGAATGGTAGAAAGCAACAAGGGGCGGGGGGGGGGGGAGAGGCGAATCTACCCTGACAACAACCTCAGGGCCTTTTTCTGCAGTAGTCCTTTGAGTATCCAGTCTCTCCGTGACTGGCCAGATGCCATCCCTTCTCTGGACCGCAGGAGCCCCACGTCCCTTGTCCCTGTTGTGATTAATCCCCTAGATGGGTTTTCAGACTCCCCTGCCAGCTCCCTTGTGACTTCCCTGGGGCAATGCAGAGAACACTGCAAAGCCCGAGCGTATGTGTGTGTGTGTGTGTGTGTGTGTGTGTGTGTGTGTGTGTTCGAGGCTGGGTGTGTACCCCTGGCCCCCCCAAATCCAACTTTAAATCAGGCGGTTTCTCCGTATTCCCCCTTTTCCCACTGCAACACCCCAATATAACCAACCCCTCCACTTTTCTAATCAGAACGCAGCTCTAAATGGGCACAATCTAGAAGTAAGGAGGGGGAGAGATGGGGCTGGGGCTGGGGAGGGGTGTAGGGATGGAGAGGGGAGAGGGAGGTGCTGGCGGGGGGGGGGGGAGGTTGCGCAAGCGCAGACTGCCAGCCAGCTAGCCAGCCAGCCAATGCCACGGGCGCCCTGGGAATAGAGAGGGTTAGGCGGCGGCGGCGGCGGCGGCGGCGGCGGCGGCTGGGTTGCAGCTCCTGAGCGAGCGCTCTCTCCTAGCGGGGCTCCGGAAGGGAGCGGACGGCCGACGCCACGGCCGCGGCGGAGCAGGCGGAGGTTCCCGAGCCCGGGAACTGGGGCGGAGGGCGCTGCAGCGCCGCGCCTCTCACCATGCACCAGTCCCTGACTCAGCAGCGCTCCAGCGAAATCTCGCTGGCCGATTCCATGGGTAAGTAAGTGGAGGCGCAACGCTCGCCGCCCACCTGCCTGCCCCTGGCCCGGGCCCGGCGGAACCGAGCGCCCGGCGTAGTCCGCTGAGGGTGAGAGTGGGAGAAGCAGCCCGGGGAGTCGCCCCCCAGTCCCTGGCCCCCTCCGCGTGGCGCACTCGGTGCGGAGGGGAGCGCTTAGGAGCGCTCGGGGCGGTGCGCGCTTGGGGCGGTGCGCGCTTGGGGCGCTGAGCGGGCTGGCTGGGGCCGGGGCCGAGCTCCGGTGAGCTGAGGTGCGCAACGCTGGCGGGTAGGGGAGGGGGGGACGGTGGGGGGGAAGGAGATGTACATGTGTGAGCATGTATGTGCGTGTGCGGCCGTCGGCGCGCGGCTTCGGCAGCCCTGGGCCCGCCAGTGCGTCTGAGTATGTCTGTGGGTGTGTCTGCGTGTCTGGGTTGAAGTCTGGGACCGTGTGTGTGCGCGCGCTTGTGTGTGCGTGTGCGTGTTTCGGCCCGCTATAGTGCGCAGCACAGGGTAGTCACTCAGCAAATGCTTGTTGCTTGTTTCATCGATTATTGTGTGTCTAGAAATACGTTTGCCCGAGATCTTGGTGCGTCGTGTCGGCGGATGGGGCCCGTTGGGCGTCTGCGTTTGGGTCTGCCCCGCGGGGTCGGGCCGAGCCTCAGTGTGTCTCTGTGCAGACTTCCCGGCCTCCCAAGCAGCCACTTAATAAATATTGTCGATTGATCGTTCGGTGTGTCTGTAGGTGTGTGTGTGTGTGTGTGTGTGTGTGTGTGTGTGTGTGTGTGTGCGTGTGCGCGCGCGCGTGCCCTGAACGGTGGCTGGCCCTGTAATAACTGCTTATTGATAGATTGATTGTCCTGGGTCTGGGTGCGTGTGTGTGATTGTGCATATGTATGAATACGGACGACTGTCTGGCTGCGGATGGCCAGGCTCGGGGCCTGCCTGGGGGTGGATTCCAGTCTCCCCTGGATCCAGGCAGTTCCCTGCAGCTTGCTCCCTGGGGGGGGCGGGGGGAGGGCCGAGATTTCCCAACCCTCATCAATTTGCCCTGCGTGCCACTAGTAATATTCATCTATTGCACCTCACTCCCAATGCAAAGGGCTTGGGGAGCCCCTCCCCTCAATAGCACAGGGCTCCGCGGGGCTGGGCTTGGGCCCCCGCCTGTCGAGGGGGGGGGGGAGAAGGACCTGCCTCTGCGGTTTTCCCTGGGGCCCTAATATGGGGGATTCATCGCAGGGTGAGTGAGCAGCTCTGCAGGGCCAAAGTGCGTCACCAAGACCCTCAGCATCCTTCTGCCGCCATTATCCAATCGCCTCTCAAGAGCCAGCCCCTTTCAGACTCTGAGAGGGCACCCCCTCCCTCCAGACTGCCTAGCTCAAGTAGCCTGTGCCCCATCTTTGTCAGAATTTGGGGGAAGCTACTTCAAAGCAACAATTGTGTGGGGGGGGGAGACTGAAGCTGCCTTCTGTTAGTGAGAAAGCCCAGCCCCCCTCACTGGGCAATTACCCCAGCTCCATGTCTTCCCTTTTCTTAAGGGCTGAAGATTTCCTTCTGGGTGCAATAAAGCAGGATTTAAAGATTTAAAATCATCAGGCCACTTAGCCCGGGGCCCTGAGGTGGGCAGACATAAGCTGCCCTTTTGATCTCTTTTTTCTCTGACTGCAGAATCCCATGGGCTTGAATCATGGCCTCCAATTACTGGTGACAGAACCCCCAAAGGAGACATTTCAGGCTTGGGAGGGGGTGCTCTGGTCTGAAGAGGGAAGGAGACCGGAGTTCCCTCCCCAGAGGCCCCAGAAAGCAGCATCCTTTGGATAATAGAGAGATTTCTGCTTTCAATGGGGTCAACCCCTTCGAGCCAGGGTTTGGGTCCAACTCTATCCAGCCAGTTGGGACATGGGTCCAATGAGGTCAAATTCTGATCCCAACGCAGAACCCCCAGAGAAAGGGGCTAATACGGAGGTGAACTGGCTTTCACTATCTTTGGATCATAGGATCAGAGCTAGGAGGCACCTGCAGAATCAGCTGCCTCGTGTTACAGGTAAAGAAACTGAGGCTCATGGGGGGAGATTGGCTTCCCCAAGGTCACACATAAGGATCCTAAGTCTAGAGCTGGAAGGGACCACAGAGACCAGAGGAGGAAAACTGAGGCACGGGAGGGGAAGGGTCTTCACCAAGGTCACACACACATTAGGAGCATAGATCTGTTCTGACAAGGGCCTTCTGGTGCCCTCTCATACAGCCCCCCCCATTTTACAGAGGAGAAAACAGGCTCAGATTTGGGGAAGGGACTTGGCCAAGGTCACACATACAATAGGAGTATAGATCTTGGGGCAGTCTCTCATCTAACTGACCTCATGTGCCAGATGAGGAAACTGAGACCAGAAGAGGATATGTGGTTTACCCAAGGTCACACTGCTGGTAAATGGCACTAAATGTAAATTGATGGGTGCGTTTGATCCTGGGTCCTCGGGAGCAAAGCCAGTGCTCTTTGCATGATAGCCTTCTGCTTTGTGGTAAACACGTTCAGAAGCCAATGGGGCTGGGCCCGGGGGGTGACAGGGGTGCGTTTGTCCCATAGGCACAGACTGTCCCTGCCACCTTGATCCATCAAGTCTATAAAGGACAAGAAGAGCCTGGCACATTCCAGTGGATTCTGAACATGTTCTAAGGTCAAGTAAGGGTCGCACTTAGCTTAGTTGCAGAATCCTTGAGGCGGAAGGCAAAATAAAAGAGGGAACCTGGGGGGGGGGGGGGTCGAGTCTGGGGAGAGTGCCAGGAGAATAGTACAAGAACATGGGAGGTTCAGGGTATGGGAAACTCAGACCTGAAAAAGCTTCTCCAAGGTCAACCTTAGTGTAGCACAGAAGGGGATCTTGGGACTGACCTTTGGCCCGGCTACTCCCAGGCTCTTCTGCACTCTAGCCATCTGTGGAGGGGGGCACCGGGCAATCCCTGAGTTCAGCCTGAGCTCTAGACTGCCGTTGTGCAGGCAGGGGAGTCTCCTCGGAGTTCCCTGGCTTGGCTCCCATCAAGCCCAAGCCTGAATCAGCTCCTGGGCTACTTAGGAGCGGCTTATGCTGAACTCAGCTCTGGCGAAGCCTCCTTTACTCCCCTGGAGGGCGGTTAGTGTTTCAGCCTCCAGCCTCAGCAGTTCCGAGGGGATTCCCTTGACATGAAGGAAACCAGCTCCACCAAAAACCGAACCCAAAATCTGTTGCGGGGGGGCGGCCCTTAAATACAAAACAAGGACTCTATAGTCCAGCTACTCTCCTCTGGGCTAATTAAATGGGGGTAGCTAGAGACCTGGCCACAGACTGCTTCTGACACTTAAAAGCTGTGACCCTGAGTAAGTCTTAAGCAATGTTAAGATCTCTCTGAGGGTAAGTTCCCTGATCCTTAAAATGGGGGAGATGGTCATCCCTATTTCCCAAATGAGACGATGCTTATGAAATCCTCTGCCAACCTGTGGGCATTAGCTGTCAGAAATATTGAGACACTAGCCCCGGTCTGCCCCAAGGCTGCCCTTTGGTAGATTAACCATTGCCCATGGTGCTATTATGCCCTTCTTTGCCTTTCTTGGCAAATCTTTTTTTTTTTAATTTTATTTTTTTCGTTAAAGCCTTTTATTTTCAAAACATATGCATGGGTAATTATTCAGCACTGACCCTTGCAAAACCTCGTGTTCCAATTTTTCCCCTCCCCTAGACGGCAAGTAATCCAATATATAATTATCGTGCTGCACAAGAAAAATCAGATCAAAAAGAAAAAAAATGAGAAAGAAAACAAAATCTGAGTGGCCAGGGTCCCCTTTTGCAGCACCCTAATCCCAGCTTTTCTCCCTGGGCAGCAAAAGTGACCTGATCCTTTCTCCATTCCTAAGGAGTCTCACCTGGCTTGGGAGGTATAATGCTATGGAGACCCAGACTTGGGTCCTGGTTCTGCCCCTCACTAAGCCTCAGTCCGTTCATCTCTAAAATGGGGAGAATGAGACTTGCTCGATCGCCTTCTCCTGGGAGGCCAGGCTTATTGAATCCCCTTCTTTTCAGATCCTGTTCCTTGGAGTGCATGTGATCAAAATCAAGGGGGGGGTGGTAATTGGGAAAGATTTGAAGGCACCAGAACCTTATGGCTCCACTGTGAAGACCCAAGATAAGAACTCCTAGGGCAAGGGAGAGGTCTAGGGATTCAAGAGTGTCAGATGTGGCTCTCTTCAACAATGAGATGATTCAAACCAGCTCCCATTGTTCACTGCTGAAGAGAGCCGTCTACACCCAAGGAGAGGACTGTGGGAACTGAGTGTGGACCACGACTTAGTATTTTTACACTCTCTGTTGATATTTTTTTTCTTTCTTTTTCAGTTTTTTTTTCCTTTTTGATCTGATTTTTCTTGTGTAGCAAGATAACTGTATAAATATGGTACATATATTAGATTTGTCATATATTTTAACATAGTTAATATGTATTAGACTACCTGAGATTTAGGGGAGGGGGTAGAAGGTGGGGGGGGGAATTTGGACCAGAAGGCTTTGCAAGGGTCAGTGTTGAAAAATTACCCACGCATATGTTTTGCAAATAAACAGCTTTAATTTAAAAAAGTGTCAGATCTGAGAAGTATCGTAGAGATTATCTACTTCCAATCCCATTGGACAGAGGGGGAAATTGAGGTTGGGAGGAGGGTCACAGGGTTTTGTCCAAACAAGTTGGTTGCAGAACTGGAGTTCAGACTCGGGCTCTTCATGTCACGTCAGCCAATTGCTGTCACAATTTCAGTGAAAAATAATTTGAGAACATTTACAGAGCAGCAGTATAGGAATACATAGAAAGCAAGTTCCCTACACGTGGTCCGGATCTCTTGGTGTTTGGGGCTGCGTAGAAGCCAGAAAGCTCTTCTCTGTTCTTAGAAATGATTAATAAATAAAATTTCAGCAGAGTATGTAGTCTGAGGGGACATAGAACAAAAGGATGAACCTGGTGGAATGGGTCAATCAGGGAAGGCTCCTGGGAAAAGGTGAGTTTTGAAGGAAAAGGAGAGACACAGATTCCGAGGAAGTATGGATTTCATATCAGACGAGTGGCAAGTGCCAAGACATCAAAGTGGGTACAGATGAATTGTCTTTGGGGCCGGGCATGGGGTGAGATGGGAGGAGGAGACAGCAAGCAGGTGGACTTCCCTGGGAGTGATGGGGGCATTCAGGTGATCAGAGAGAGAGAGAGAGAGAGAGAGAGAGAGAGAGATCCAGTAGTCAGGTAGAGGAGGATGTTTGGGGCTTCCTGGCACCCTGCAGATTTTCAGGTGCCTCCACAGGCCCCTCCTAGGAATACTACGTGAAGCTATTTAAATACAATGTGACTTGGACCCAACTGAGTGTGATACAACCTGGGCACCCAAAGGAGCTCAGTTCACATGAGACGCTGTTCCAAGTGTAGGTTGATCTCCCTCCTGGAGGAGGAGGTGAAGGGGCTCAAAGCGTTCACGCTCCCAAGGAAGAAGGAAGCCTTCCCACGGGAAAGAATCAAGCCTTGAGAATCAGATCAGAAGTCTGACCCAGAGTCATGATATAGTAGGGATGGGGGAACGGGAGCAGGAGGGAATGATCTTCAGTTATCTAGACAGATATCAGCTGGAGTAGCTAATAACTTCTTGCCTGAATGATGATTTCATCCCAACAGGGAAAAGGCAGTTCTGGATCTGATTTTCATTAACAAGGGAGAAATGAGGGGAATCATTCCCTCATAGCAAGTTTGGGACCGAGAAGGGGAGGAGAGCTGGGCAGGGTCTAAAATGGACCCTAGATGGAGGGAGAGCATATTTCAGAGTTTAGAAGAAAGTTAGATAGATTCCCATGGAGTGAAATGCTCTGGGGGAAGGCAGCCAAGGAGGCTTGGGAGATACCCAAGAATAAAATTCTGAAACTCCAAAGTCAGATAGTTTCAGTGAGGAGGAAAAATGGGATTTATCTGAAGAAAGCAATGTGGATACACAGGGAGCTCAGCAGCTAGCTTAGATTTTAAAAAAGAAATGTACAGGGGTGGCTAGGTGGCCCAGTGGATAGAGCGCCAGCCCTGAAGTCAGGAGGACCTGAGTTCAAATTTGATCTCAGACACTTAACATTCCCTAGCTGTGTGACCTTGGGCAAGTCACTTAACCTCAATTGCCTCAGCAAAAAAAAAGCAAAAAGAAATGTACAAAAATGCCAGCAAAACCAGTTAACAGGAGATAGCTGGCAAGGGCAGCTGGGGGGTACAAAGAGGGAGCTTTTTAAAAGCTAGATGAGGAGAAAAAGGAGAAATGAAGAAGGGTTAGGCCCCTTGCTCAGGGAGGATGGGATGAAGATAACGTGAGAGAAGGTAGAGCTGTTCAATTATTATTTTTATTCTGATTTTTCTGGCAAGGAGGACCACCTTTACCCTGAAAGGAACACAACAAAAATGATTAGCAGTGGGTTAATACTAAGGTAAGTGAGGGGAGAGTAAGAGAGCTCTGAACTGCCTTTGATGAATCTAAGACACCTGGCCCAGATGAACCACATCCTCAGATATGGAGAGAAGGGGTGGGTGAGGTTGCCGAGCCCCCACCAGGGACATTTGAGAGATTCTGGAAAATGATAAAGGTACCACCAACCTGTCGATGGACAGATGTCCCACTTTCTAAGTGGAGATAACCATAGGCTAGTGAGCTTGACTTTGATTTCTGGGAAAATTCTGGAAGGGACGATAAAAGGAGGAAGAAGAGGAGGGAAGGGAAATGGTAGTTACAGAGAGCTAAAATGGCCTCCTGGAGACTAGCCTCTTCTCTTTTTTTTATTCCTAATTAGTGGATGATTGCTCTGGTATTCAGTCCTGTCCTTTTTATCATTTTACTCAATGACTTCATTGCAGACAGAGAAGAGATGCTCCGATTTGCAGGAGATCTTAGCTGTGGGGAAGAGCTAACACACTGGCTGACAGTCTAAATTCAAGAGGATCTTGACAGCCTCCAGTGCTGGGTTGAATGTAATAAAAATAAAATTCAGTAGGGATAAATGTAAAGTCTTAAACTTGGGTGCAAAAAGTTAACTTCACAAATCTGAGACATGGGAACCATGTTTAGAGAACACTTATTCTGAGAAAGATCTGAGATTAACTAGGTCGGTAAAAGGGACCTTGAGTCCATGCCACGTGGGAATCGGTTGAAGGAACTAGGTGTGGTTTGGGGAGCACACTGAGAGTAGAGCAGGGGGTGGAGAGTTGTTCTGTTCAGCCTTGGAAGAATGAGCTGCAGTGGGTGAAAGATGCAAAGAGGCCCAAAATGGAAAGAACTACTTTAAGAGGTGATGGGGATGCCCTTCCTTGGAATTCTTTGGGCTAAGGAGAAATAACCACTGGGTTTACTACTCAATCCCGAGCCCATTTGGGATTTTCTTGGCAAAGATACTAGAGTGGTTTGCCATTTCCTTTTCTATCTCATTTGGCAGATGAGGAAACTGAGGCAAACAGGGTGAAGTGACTTGTCCAAAATCACACAGCTAGAAAGTGCCTGAGGTCAAATTTGAACTCAGGTCTTCCTGACTCCAGGCCCAGGGCTCTATCCATTACAGCGCCACCTAGCTGCCTTCTAAGCAAATCTACAAATATTCACTTGCATCTGGGATCCTACTGATGTGGGCATTTCCACCAGTGGAGCAGGTTGAAATCCAGTCATGCTTTCCCATCTTATGGAACTCTGATCCATGTAATCTCACCATGGAAACTCAAGCCAGCTGAGGTGCAAAGGCCATTTGTCTATACAGAGGTATCGTCGATCTCAGCATATGCAAATCGGCCTGGATAATGACAACTTCTATTTTTAGGATGATAGATTCAGAACCAGAAAAGCCCTCAGAGTCCACCTAGGCCAGCTTCCTCATTTTACAGGGGAGGAAACTGAGACCCAGGGTCACCCATAGGATTCAATAATTAGAATTGAAATCACCTTAGAAGACTCCTGAGTCCAACCCTTCCGTTTTACAGTGGTAGAAATGAGGCCCAGAGAAGGAAAGGCAAATGTCCAAAGTTCTACAGAAGCAAGATTTGAATCTAAGTCCTCTGACTCCAAATCCATCGCTCTATTTCTATAACAATTTAAATTTATAAAGCACTTCTTTTCAAAATTGTCCCATGTAGTTGGTAGCATGAAATATTATTAACTTTGTTTTATAGATAGGGAAACTGAGACCCAGCATAGGAAAAATCACACAGCTACTTTGTGGTAGTACATGGATATCCAGATCTCTTCACTCAACATCTTATACCCTCCACTAGGTGTTGATGTCTCCCAAATCAGGCCATTTGGTGTATTTCTTCATTTGACAAAAGGCCACTGCTCCCATCTGCCCCCATTCATTTTGACAAGGTGACTTGTACAGGAGGAATCAGGTCGTCCAATGGTAGGGGAGACCCAGGGGATTTTTCCCAGTGAAGAGCAGCAGCTCTCATGGGACTAGAAGGTCATTCCCTAAGTTTCTCAAGTGCCTGACCTCCTCCACACACACACACACACACACACTCACACTCACTCACACAAAGGAAGAACAAAATTGCTTCTCAAGTACCACTATGTGGTTTGCTGACTCATATTTGTGACAGAACTCCTATATGTGAATTATAGTTGTTTTCAAAGGAGATTAAAGCAAGCCAACAGTGACTGTGGCCTTACTTTGGCCACAATGGGCCAAGGAGAAAGCAAATGTACCTTATTTGCTCCCTAAAGAGCTTATACTCCCAGCCAAGATGTCAGGATACCTTGAGGGGCTGAAAGGTACAGTGGAAAGGACACTGGCTCTGGAAGTTGAAAGACCAGGTTCAAATTCTACCCCTGATGATCACCACCTGTGTGAACTTGGACAAACCACTTCCCTTCAGTGGATCTCAGTTTCCCCCTCTGTAAAATGAGGGGATTGGACTAGAGTGTCTCCGAGGTTCCTTTCAGCTTGAAATTTGTGATCCTGTGACACTTTGTTTCAGGAAGACAGCTTGATTCTCAGACCCTTTCCTAGTTTGATCATGAAAAAGAGATCTGATGAGAGAGCATGAGCTTCCAGTATTATCTAATTGTTTCAGACTCTAGGTGCATCCTGCTTTAAGAAACCAGTACGCTGAATTTTAGTCTAACTGAGGCAGGGCATTGTAGTGATGTAGGTTTTCAATCGTTCATGCATCTGCTAGCACTCTCTCTCTGCCAGTAGCTATTAACGCCTTGTCTTTCCTTAGTGATGATTTCATCCTTCAAAAAACAGAGCAACCAATAAAGGAGAATTCTGTTCTGGATTTGATTCCGACTAAGAGGGACTTCTGGGATAGAAATGATGGGAACTCTGGGAGAAGAGACCACTCCCTCCTAGAGTATGTGACAGAGAAGGATAGCAAAGCTGTACCTAGTCTAATACACACCCAAGGTTTTGAGAAAAGTTTCAGAGGAAAAGGAAAGAAATAGGATATCATGGAGATTAAAGAATATATGGGGAGTCAGCCCATGACGGATGGAAAATGCCCAAGAAGTTAATTCTGAAAAAAACAAAGGGGAATAATTCTAAGGAGGAGGAAAAATGAGATTTGTTTGAAGGGACCGATGTGGATGAATAGGGAACTCACCAGTCAACTTTTAGATTTTTTTCAAGAATGTTGTCACTTTATTTTTTCTTAATTGCATGTAAAAACAACTTTTAACATTCATTTTTTGGTGATTTTTCAAATTCCATATTCCCTCCTTCCCTTCCTCTCCTCCCGTCTCCTTGAGAAAGCAGGTACTTTGTTATAGATCATCTATGTGCAGTCACACAGAACACATTTCCATGTTAGCCATGTGCCAAAAGAAAAGACCAAAAAAGAAAAAGAAACAAGAAGATGTGCTTTGATCTGCATTCAGACTCCTTCCATTAGATGGATAGTATTTTTCCTCATGGATCCTTTGGGATTATCTTAAATCATTGTATTGCTGAGAATAGCTAAGTCACTCAAAATTGATCATCACATAATATTGCTGTTACTGTATATGATGCTTTCCTGGTTCTGCTCACTTCACTTTGCATCAGTTCCTATAAGGCTTCTCCCGTGTTCCTGAAATCATCCTGCCCCTCATTTCTTATAGCATAATACTATTAGTCTTCCCCTAAACGATGGGTGCTCCTTACAATCTCACCAAAAGAGCTGTTGTAAATGGAGTTTTTCCCCCCATATAAGCCCCTTCCCTTTTCCTCTGTTCTTTTTGGGATATAAGCCTAGCAGTGGTATTGCTGGATCAGAGGGTAGGCACAGATGGGCAGAGTTCCAAATTGCTCTCCAGAATGTTTGCATCAATTCGCAACTCTACCAACAATTCATTAGTGTCCCAGTTTGCTTAGATCCCTCCGACATCTGCCATTTTCCTTTTCTGTCATATTAGCCAATCCGATTGGTGCGAGGTGCCACCGCAGAATTGCTTTAATTTGCATTTCTCTATTCAGTAATGATTTAGAACATTTGTTCATATTTTTTCATCTGAAAACTGCCATTGACCATTTATGAGTTGGGAAACCAATTTAGATTTTTTAAAAGAAATGTACACAAAATGAATATAAGAATGTGTGTCATGACCTTGTAAAAATAGTATCAAATGCTAAAGTTCACAATGAGCTGAGGTAAGGGAGAAATGCTGAGGACAGTGAAATCTCTCACTCTCTCCTTTCTCTCCCTCCTTTCTCTTTCTCTGTCTCTCTGTCTCTCTCTCTCCGTGTCTCTCCTTTTTCTCGCTTTTCTCTCTCTCTCTCTCTCTCTCTCTCTCTCTCTCTCTCTCTCTCTCTCTCTCTCTCTCTCTCCCCTTTCTCTTTCTCTCTCTCTTTGTCTCTCTGTCTCTGCCTCTCTGTCCCCCCTCTCTGAATCAATCTTTCTCTCTTCCTCTCGCTCTCCCCTTCCTCATCCTCTCTGTTTCCCCTGTATATGCCATTGTATCTGTGCTTGGCTCTGTGCCAATCCAGAATAAATATAAATCTTAAGTTTGGGTATAAAAATCCAGTTTCTACTTGGAGCAACATATGGTTAGACGGCAGTTTTTCTGCAAACAATCTGAGGATCTTAGTGGATTTCAAGCCCCGCATGAATCAGCAATGTGATGTGGCAGCCAAAAAATCGACTGATCTTGGACTTTATTCCAGGAAGAGGGGGATGATGGTCCCACTGTTCCTTCATTAGCCCCCATCTGGTGTATTATGTTTAGTTCTAGATGCCGTGATTTTAGAAGGACAATGATTAGTTAGGATTTAGAGGATGGTAGCCAGGATGGTGAAGGACCATTAATGTGTCCAGGTCTTATCAGAATCATTTGAGTAGGGTTAGCCAGAAGAAAAGGAAACTTGGGGAGCTGGACTAGATATTTTTGAGCATTTGTAGGTGAAAAGGTCATCCTGGGAAGGAGGAATCAGTATTGATCTTCTTGGTCCGGGTAGGACCCGGAGCAGTGGGTGGATATTACAGGCTTGATATCAGGAACACTTCCTAAAAGAGCTGGCCTATAGTTTGATGGGCTACCACAGGAAGCGGTACCCTTTGGAGGTCATGACCACTGGTTGTTGATGTTATCCTGGGGTTCCTTTGTAGATGGCTTAGAATGGATTGTCTCAGTTTCTTTCCAGCTCTTAGATGCTGTGGGTTTGGGGCCACACAGTAAGGGGGAAAAACCATCTGGGCCCATTTTTTCTCTAAAATCCCACCCAGGAAGTAGAGTCCTTAAAGAGTTGCAGCTAGAAAGAAGACAGTTTATATCAGAGAGTGGTAGGGGCTGAAACGGTTGCTCTGGAAACAGTTGGATGTAAATTTTGGTTTTTTTTTTTTTTACAATACCCGTTATTTCACTGATCGATCGAGAGGCAAACCAGGACTTATTCTCAAGTGAGAGAAAAGGAAAAAGAAGGAAAGACTTGAGCTGGCAGGAAATCTGATGATGAGGGGGGAAATTGTCTGGAAAGGGCTTCGTAGAGAAATGTAATTATATTGGAGGGTCATCATCACACCAGCACAGTAACTGTGGGAGGCAAAGGAGGACAGGAGGAAGTCCAGGGATACACAGCAGGGGCCTCTCTAATTGGTCGAGGATTCGGGAAAAGCTGGCTCTTGCCTTAGTCCTCTCCTGGCCCAAGCAGAATATATAGAGTGTGAGTACATCTAACTGAGAGAAGATTCTAGAATCTAGAGATGGCCTCAGTAGGAGGGGCTCCGGCCCACTCTGAGGGAGCATCACATTCACATTTCCCATCTTCCACTGCTCCAGGGCATGATTTAAATCTCTCCCCCTTGTAATTTCAATGTGTAGGTGTGATGCAATTCTATTGTACCCCAGTTATTCCCATCAATTGAATTTTGCTCAAGCTAATTTTTTGACCAGCTTTTGGGGGGGGTAACAACTGTGGTAGAGAAGGAAATGGAAAATCAATGAGCCAACAGCCAGTCAATAGGCATTTAATATAATAATAATTGTTATTGTTCAGTCGTGTCAGACTCTTTGGGGTTTTCCTGGCAGAGATACCGGAATGGTTTGTCCATTTCCTTCTCCAGTACATTTTACAGATGAGGAAGCAGAGGCAGACAGTTAAGTGACTTGCCCAGGATCACACAGCTAACATCTGAGGTCAGATTTGAACTCCTGGCAGAGTGTTTCTCCTACATGGCAGCCTTTCTAAATGTATGCTGTAATTGTCACAGATGCCCTTCTGGCACCCAGCTCTGCTGCTTTATCCCATTGGGGTGGTATAGGAGAGTGAGTGAGGCAGCATTGACCCAGGGGCTAGAGTGAGGAAATTAGCATTGATGTCAAGGACACCTGGGTTTAGAACCTGCTATGTGTTCCTGGGTAAGTCATTTAACCTCAGTGCTCCCTTGTCCACTCAGACTATAAATATAAATAAACAGCTGAAATGTCAGTCTGATAAAGGAGGGGAATTTTTACACCGGGAGTTCTTCAGACCAGTGAATTTCTTCCCATCTCCCCATTAAATATATTGGGAGACTGAGGCATAATAACAACAAAACCTTTCCTCCCTTCTTAATTAAAGGACTAGAGAATTGTCAGGAAGACTTCTTTTGTTCTGTGATAACCACAAAGCCTCGATTTCAAGATGGCTGGGCCTCTGATATTTCCTGAGGGCTTTGGGGCCTAGGGGAGCTGCAGTTTCCTGAAGTTGCTGTCTGCAAGACCTCCCAGAATGCCTTGGCTCTTCAATAATTTTATCAGTTTCCATTTCAGTAGCTTTAAGGATCCCCCCAGCAGTATGGAGGAGGTAAGGGGAGACTGCAGGAGCAACTCTTGGGATCCCCCTTATTTTTTTAGCAAAAGCCCAGAAAAGTTAAATGACTTGGGAGTCCAAAGCCAGGCCTCCACCTTGGAAAAAGCTGGACCCCTGCATAAGACTTCAGTAATTCTTTTTTTGGATTTGGGGCAGGAGCCTCCCAGACACGGAGAGCCAGGTAGTCTTGGCAGCCAAGCTGCCTGGGGGCCTTGTTTGCCCCCTCAAACAAGTTCTGGGTCTTCATAATCTGCTATGGACATCAAGAGCAGGGCTTTACCTCAATGTCTACAATATATCATTCAGGCAAAAGTCTGTCCTTATTCCATAGGACCATAGTGTTAAAGTTGTTTTCTAATGGGGGGGTGGAGCTTTTAAAAATGAACTTGAAAAATCTATCTTGATTTCCCTTTTTATTTTATTTTTTATTCAAGTCTTTTATTTGCAAAACATATGCATGGGTAATTTTTCAACATTGACCCTTGCAAAGCTTTGTTACAATTTTTTTCCTCTTACCCCCCACCCCTCCCCTAAATGGCAGGAAGTCCAATACATGTTAATCATGTCAAAATACTTGACAAATTGAATATATGTATTCATATTTCCACACATCTTGCTGTGCAAGAAAAATTGTATCTACAAGAAAGAAAAATCGGAGAAAGGAAACACAATGCAAGCAAACATCAATCAAGAGCATGAAAATGTTATGTTGTGGTCCACATTTCACATCCCTCTCTCTGGGTGTATATGGTTTTCTTCACTGAACAATTGGAACTGGTTTGAAACATTTCATTGTTGAAGAGAGCCATGTCCAACAGAATTGATCATCATATAGTCTTGTTATTGCTGTGTATAATGATATAGTTCTGCTCATTTCACTGAGCATTAGTCCATGCAAGTCTCTCCAGGCCTCTCTGAAATCGTCCTGCTGGTCGTTTCTTACAGAGCAATAATATTCCATCACATTCATATACCATAATTTATTCAGCCACTCTCCAATTGATGGGCATCCATTCAGTTTCCAGTTTCTAGCCACTACAAAAAGAGCTACCACAAACATTCTTGCACGTGGCGGGCCCTTTCCTTCTTTAAGATTTCTTTGGGATATAAGCCCAGTAGAAACACTGCTGGGTCAAAGGGTATGCACAATTTGATAACTTTTTGAGCATAGATCCAAATTGCTCTCCAGAATGGTTGGATCCGTTCACAGTTCCATCAAAAATGTATCAGTGTCCCAGTTTTTCCACATCCCCTTCAACATTTGTCATCTTTTCCTGTCGTCTTAGCCAATCTGACAGGTGTGTGTGTAGTAGTATCTCAGAGTTGTCTTAATTTGCATTTCTCTGATTAATAGTGATTTGGAGCACCTTTTCATATGACTAGAAATAGTTTTAATTTCATCATCTGAAAATTGTCTGTTAATATCCCTTGACCACTTATCTATTGAAGAGTGGCTTGAATTCTTATAAATATGAGACAATTCTCTATATATTTTAGAAATGAGGCCTTTATCAGAACCCTTAAATGTAAAGATGGTTTCCCAATTTATTGCTTCCCTCCTAATCTTGTCTGCATTAATTTTGTTTGTACAGAAACTTTTTAACTTAATATAGTCAAAATTATCTGGTGTTCAATTAAGAGTTCCATTTCTTTGGACACAAAGAAGCCTGAAACACCTTTCTTCTCCACAGGTCTGAGAGGTAAACTATCCTATGTTTCTCTAGTTTGCTTAGAATATCACTCTTTATTTGACTTCCTTTTTTAAAAATCTGACTTTGAGTCTTTGTTTCTTGGAGGCATTTTAAGGCAGAACTATTTCTCCATCATCTCTGCTTGTGGATGTGGGATAAAACTGAAAAACCCAAGCCCTGTCCCCTCCCCATCTGTGGGCTGATAACCTTAGAGCTCAGAGAACACTTGGTTCTTTAGCCATGTTTGTTTATCCAACAAGAAATCCTTGATAATCATTTCATACAATATTTATCAGAGATTAGAGTTAAGAAAATTATTTTCCCCTACATACAAAAATACAGATTTTTTTTCCACTGTGAAAACAATCAAGACGAGGACCCTGAAAATTTGTGAAGTTGGTATATCAAAAGGAAGGGAATAAAAAGGTGAGTGGAGGGAGCAAAAACAAATCAGTGAACATAATACTTCATTTGAAATCAGGAAATTACCAGAAAAAAAGAACCTTCATATTGTGCCCTTTTGAAAATTATATAACACAGTGTGATTCGGGAACCATGAAGGCTAATGCTTAATGGAAGAAGGAGAATAAAGAGCTAGAATTCCCAATTCAGGAACCTGACTTGCGCAGAGGATTGAGATAATGTATAGGGGATTAGTCTCACCAGACTATGAATTGCCATTGTCACTTGATGTCACAGGAGGTGGCCACTGGTTAAAAAAAATTAATGATTCTAGAATTGGAAAACAAATGACTTTGTGCTTGCAAGATAATCTTTGTAAAGATCTATAAAGATCCTGAAATTTGGATTAGGTATAATGTGGTATGGCTCTACTTTCTGAAAGCTCATCTTCCACAGCCTGATTCAGTTCCCCTCTAAACCTGGGATAAAAACTCAGTGTACTATAGCTAAAAAAACCATCTCAACACCCCTCAAAAAATACATAAGAAGCAAAACACATCATTTTTATTTTAGAATAAGACGCTCCGTTCTAACTGTTGGCCCTTGCTAGCATTCTCTGAGTTCATCCATTTACAGAGGACATATCGGAAGCAATTATCAACAAAGAAAACCGGTAACTGCCTCTCTTCCAATTTACGCCAAGGAGAATATTTCCTAATCTCTTACTCTTCCCTCAAGATATTCTTGTGGGCTAGAGGTGACCCTCTTCAAAGCCAGATTTGTAGGTCCAAGTAGGAAGTGCTACAGAGGATGCCTTACTTAGCTGAAGCAAAATTCAAAATTGGTCATTAAGGGCCAGAGGGGGCTTGACGTACATTGGGAGAGAGACTGTATCATTGGAGATGGAATCATAGGGTCCTTGCAAGCCTGAAACACCTTGAGCACCAGAGCCAGGTCTGAAAATATTAACATGTAATACCACCACCAGTGATCATATATTACATGCCTAAAACCACTTTACTAAGTGGTATAATATAACTTTTCTTTTTTTAATTGAAGCTTTTTCTTTTCAAAGCATACACAAGGATAATTTCTCACCATTGACCCTTGTAAAACCTTGTGGTCCAGTTTCCCCCCCTTCCTCCCACCCGCTCTCCTAGATGGCAAGCAATCCTATATATGTTGAATATGGTAAAAATATATGCGAGTCCAATATAGGCATAGGTATTTATACAATTATATGATAGAACTTTTCTAGGTTGCCAGAAGTACAAAGCTTTCTTTTTAAATATAATTGGTACAAGCTTGGCCCCAAAGGAAAGATAGAAATGATCCCCTTCCCTTCTTTGTCAAAGATGGGGACTCTGAATGTGGAACATTGCATACACTGTCAGACTCACTGGTAATGTACTGCTTAGTTTGGATATCCTTTTCCCCCCTCTTTTCGTTTTTTAATTCTTTTTCACATCAGAGACAGCCTAGACAGAGACCGTGAAAACGTGATTCTTGCCTCTGACGCTAATCTCTTTGAAGACTAGACAGTGCCAAAAAGGAGCCGACCTGCATGAGAAGAGGGACTTCCCTCTCCTGATGAAATCATGACATCCCTCTCTTTCTCCTAGGACAGATAACTATGGGGTATGATATCTTCAGAAATAAAGGCGATGTAGAAACAGAAGCTATTGATAAAAATAATGTACACACATACGTAGTTGGCTCAGTCCCGGCCCGAATTTAGTACTGTCATTTTAACAGGTGACAAAACTAAGCCTGTGTTGGACCCTCGGCCTTGTCTCAGAAGCCACGCCAACCCTGGATGCTATAAACAAAGTGTTTTTCTGTGTCTTTTTAGGTACCTTCAACCGAAGGAAGCGAAACTCCCTCTATGTCACGGTGACGCTGCTCATTGTGTCGGTGCTGATCCTGACCGTGGGTCTGGCGGCTACCACCAGAACCCAGAATGTGACTGTGGGAGGGTATTACCCTGGAGTTATCGTAAGTACAGAGTTTTGAGCTAGTAAGTGAACACCTCTCTGTTACTCTCCGCTTATGGTGTCTCACATCCCTCAGCGACGATTTTCACTTGGGTACAGGCTCACACATCAAGTGGTCCAACATCTTCATTTAAATAGATGCAGAGGCTCAGGTCCAGAGAGGGCATGCGAGCTATTCCAAATCACACAGCAGAGTTGAAACGAAGCCCCCTGACCAGCAGCCTGATTTTGGAGATGGGAGCGTCTTCCAAGATGGCCATATTTGTCTGTCTCCTTTTCTGTAGTGTGCAGTGAGTGACCCTTGTGCTAGAAGGGCTTGGCTTGTTCAGGGGAGATGGCACACTCATTCCAAAAGGGAAAATCATGAGAATTCTGTGGAAAGCCTCGAAGGCTGGTACCAACTCCCCCTTTTCATGCCATGGCCTGCCATCAGAGGGAGGTTTTAATGAGAAAAATGGCAACCAGAAGGAGTTCAGTCTTCTGTACCTAGTACACAAGGAGGCATCTTGGCCTAGGGAATGGAATTAGGAAGATTTGGATTCATATTCCACCTCTCAGTCTCAGTTTCCTCATTTGTAAAGTGGGAATTATAGTACGTGAAAGCCTCCCCCATTGGGAGAGGTGAATTTCTAATATTCTAGTTAGATTTTGCCTAAGTAAATGGAGTCTCTTCACTGGGATGATTTTATTTGGTCTGTTATTGTTTGGTTCAGTCGTTTTCAGTCCTGTCTGACTTTTTGTGACTCTGAAGTTTTCTTGGCAGAGATATTAGAGCAGTTTCCACTTCCTTCTCCAGTTCATTTTATAATGAAGAACTCTGGCAAACAGGATTAAGTGACTGGTCCAGGGTCACACAGCTAGTAAGTGTCTAAAGCAGGATTTGAACTCAGGAAGAAGAGTCTATCCACTGCAGTCCCCTCCCTCCCTCTTTCCCTCTCTCCTTCTCTTTCTTTCCCTTCCTCCCTCCCTTTTTTTCCTTCTCTCTCTCCCCTTCCCTCCCCCTCTCTCCCTCTTTCTTTCTCTCTGTCTCTCAGTCTCTCTCTGTCTTTGTCTTTATCTTTGTTTCTCTGTCTCAATCTCTCTCTCTCTCCATCTCTCTATCTCTGTCTATCTTTCTCTTTCTCACTGTCTCTCTGTCTCCTCCCCCTCTGCTGTTCAGGGGACCTGCTACTTCCCCTGGCACCATAGATGCTTCTAAGGGAAACCAAGGCACGCTCTCATTGGCCACTGGCCTTATTTTCAGGCAGGGGACCTGACCCTCATCTAAAAGCCTGGAGTGGGCCTTCGTGCTTCCAAGATTTTAGGATCATTGGCTGTAGATGCTGAAAGGCATCTCAGGCGTTGGTGATCCTCCCTATTTTCTAGGGTAGGAAACGGGTCGGGAAGGGTGAAGTCGTACAGCTGGTAAATGGCAGACCCGGGCCCCAAAGCTCAGCCCTCTGACTCAGCAGCTCGGGCTCTTTCTACCACATCATGAATCTACACAAACAATCCTGTTTAATTATATGTTGGTTTATATTGTTTGCTAATTGCCTCTTAGTCTCGCCCCAACTCAATTGAAATTTGGCACGTTTCCGTATAAATAAGATGAGAATGAAGTAATCAGACTCTTATTAAACTCCTCCACACCAGGACGGATGGATTTATCCTCAAATGCTTTCCCTTCCTCCTCTGCCAGTGCCAGGCCCACCCTGGGCACACAGAGCGAAGCTCTCGAGCCGAGAGGGCCCTTCGAGACCATCTAGT